>JAQGBW010004261.1:0-14154 GCA_034698625.1 Julus scanicus
GGTCTGTAGTTCTTCCTCACTGAAGTTCATCTTGAAGTTAACAAAACGGTTTACGTATAGCTAGAAAATACATTCATAATGTATAGGTAGATAGTATAAGAATGCATTTTACTGATGAACCACTTCGGTAAGGGACTTTACGTAATGCAATCAGAAAATGACGAATGCCTCCCCGCATGACCCCCTTAAACCAGGTTGCAGAGACGCTCACGTTACAGAAAACAATTATTTTCTGTATTTTCGCAACATCTTGGTCAAAGTGTTTGAAAATTCTCCAGCTGATGTTAACTGCGTTGGTGTTAAATTTTAATGAACAGCAGCGAGTCTCCATTACACACAAGGGAATTCTGCCTTTAGAAAATGATCAAATATTAACTTTCTTTACGCTGAACCATTACTATCAACTAGTAAAAAAGGCGAAATTCACGAGAAAAAAAAGAAGTTTACCTAAAATGTTGCAAATCAACTATTCAAATCTTTATGTTGGTATACACTGAATAACGCATTGTCTCACTTTGTGCTATAAAATCGCAACATATCCATATAAAACCTTCATAATTTAGCTGTATATATACTCGTAACATCTCGTATGACTAAAACCTGACCTTAGAGTTTCTAGAAAGTACAGAAAGATTTATGCTTCATATTTCTCAAAATTGTGTTTGAAATATGTTCAAATTGAGTTTTAAAAATACAATGCGTTTATTTCATTTTAAAGCGACTTTATACACCTGAGCATCGAACAAACTAGTAAACTCAGACTTACAAGTTGGTGGTAATCATTGAAAGCAATTCAAAATTAATAGTCAATTACTAACTTTTAAGCTTACGAAACTCGACAGTAGTATGAAAGTTATATTAATGAAAATAACTTCCTTTAACGTTGGACAATATTGTAATTCACAAAACTAACAGCCTCTGAAAATTTAATCATTTGCATAAATGAGAATAACGGATTTACTAAATTTGTTTATAAACTTGTTATATTGTTGTGCTAACTGATCTTGCAAAGCGATAAACTACGTTTGTATGTGGCAAAAGTAAAACAGAATATTTTAATTATAGATGAAAATTTTACGGTCATGATAATAAACAAAATTTCTCTGCGATTTACTTGACCAACAGTCATGTCGAAAAGCAAATTTTAGAAAATCAATCGGCGTACTGTTACGTGTGTATACTATATATATGAAGCATAAAGCAGCTAGTACAAGCCTATATGCATATCGAGTCAGAATGTACTCTTATTTCATTATAGAAGTTACCATCATTATACGACTACAGAAAATAGTAAAAAATAAGTTCAAGAATCATGGCTACTTACTTGTAAATAACGGTGCACTTGGAGATGAATGGTGACATTTTTTGCGTTGTGAATACCAAATCTACAATAAAAAATAAATGGTTTAATAAATGTTTATTTATTAGTACTTTGTAGGAAATGTTTGGACAACTCGTCAAACGAAATGGAATTTGAACAAGAAAACTATAGAAACCTACTACTCTGAAATAGAATGGTAAACGTTCTTATGCTCGTAATTTTTGCTTAAACATTTAGTGAAACTGCTGAAAAAGTAAACGTAAGGTTTTTTCCTAAACAACGTAAAAAATTTTGTATGCGTTCCGAGAATCAAATTTATTCACTTGTGTTATCCCTAAAATGAATTCCAAGAATTTAAATTTACTTTTGTAAATTTAATTTACTGCATGAGATATACACAGCAAATATTTTTATACAATAAATCCGACGTATAAAGGACGGTATTGAATTTTTTACCATAGATTTGGTAGGCATCTGTTTTAAAATTCTTGTCATTTCCCTGGCGTTTTAGATTCGTTCTCGAAAACAAAGCTTGTGAAATGATCTTTCATCCTAGGAAAACGTCGATCATCTAATATTGTACGTACACGGTATATGAAATGCTAATGCAAACTTCTGACAATTTAGTTTATAAAAATTGCTGTAAGGGACAACACGAATAGCCCTTATCTTTAGAATACTGATCACCGTTTATTTTATGAATGTTTTTCATCTACAAATATGTTTTACTAGAACAAATCTACGTTACGTTCATGGCATATAGCTTTTTATACGAGATAAAAACAAAAGAATACGACTGGAATGCTAAAGGGGTAGCGCCAAAGACAAAAGGCCGGCAAGCAAATGTTTTGATTTTCATTTTTTATCGTCTGTCTCTGGGCTAGGCGTTTCTAAAATGTCAGCACACAAAAAAAGGGAATTGCCTTTGAATACAAAACTCCAGATTGTGATGTCTTTAAATTCAAACCAAACATCTTTCACTTTGATGAGATTTAAAATAAAACAAAAAAAAAAACACCTTAAATCGTGTGGATTGAATAAAGCGGTTAAACATGTCTTATTTTTGGAAACTATACATATTTTTATTTAGTACGTTTCAAAAAAAACATTTGCTAGAAACAATATTTTAGCCTTATTTTTTTAAACTTTTTAAACTGACAGGGTTAGTAAATAAAAACTAGAATAATTCCACGTTTTGCAACCCAAATCAGAAAGTTAAGTACATTAATGCAGAAAAGTACACTTGAAAATAGAACGCAATAAGTAAGCGGAATTAATCTGAGATAACCTTTGACCTCAATCTAAATGTAAGTACTAACAGAGGAAGTGTATCAGTGTAGGAGAAAAAAAACCATCTGGCAAGCATTATAAAAAAAATCTTTTAAAGACATTAGAAAGCATCAATCCAAGTGAAGAAAGAGCATAATTACAGATTCACTAAATTTTATGCCCCACATAATATAAATTTTCATTGATCAACGCCCATTTAATCTAACTATAATACCAAAAAAAAAAAATCCTCATCATAAATTCTCGAGTGCCTACTTCCATTAAATAGGATGCTGAAAAGATTTTAATAACTATATCTAACCATAAATTTATTTTAATGACTAGTCGTTTCAACTAAGTTTCAATGCTGATGAGAATTACTATGTTGAATTAAGCAATTGATCAAATTTATAGGACAATTTTTTACGAGACAGCTATATATAATGACTCGTAAATATTAACCTAGGTTAGAAACAATGAAGCACTATGTATAATGTTACACAAATCTGTACATGTTAATATATATCTTTTGGGATGTGACAATTGCTAATTTATGGCATAATACTGTAAAATTCTAAAAAAAAATGTATAAATTGAGTTTAAAAAATAAACCTAAACTACAGAATATAGACATAACATTACGCTTGAGAAACTACCTCTGCTATACGTGTTTCTCAAACTCAAAGCACCCCAACATTTTTTTCATATATGCATGTAAAAAAATAGGACCGTTACTTGCATATCTCATCTCCTAAGAATGATAGGGCGCCACATAATGTGACATATTCTGTATTAAACAGGTGCATTTCTCTCAGCCCTAGAGCTTATCACTGGCAGGCAGAACTATACTTAGCAAGCTCCAATATATATGTGCATGTGTGTATATGACTTAAAATCCAAAGAGGAGAAATTTCTTATTAAATATAAAAAATGGTGACACAAATGCCACGCAATGATGAGAAATTGCACGACTAGAGCGCACTCTATAAGCTTCCTCCAACCTACTTATCACCAAAGCTCAAAAGATGAATAATTACGCTTAAACCGGGCTAGGTACAAGTACACGAAAAGCTAAATTAAATAAAAGTGCGTTTCTCTGCCTGCACACGTTGCACTTTTATAAATGAAGCAACTTTCTAAGAAAAGCTTAATGCAGTTTAATTGAAATTCGAGTTGAGAACATTAATAACATAGTCAAAGGTATTCGAAAGCAAAATGTGTCAGCGTCTTATGAAGCTGGTGTAAAAATTAACATTGATTTTATACTTATAGCAAACAGGGAGGGATACAATGTTTATGCTGGCAAAGCAAAAAATAGCGTGGTACACAAGTTTGGGACAAACTCCACGAAATCCGCAAGTATAAATATGTTCAAATAAAACATTTTCATTTTGTTTGGTGACCAAAATAACAGGCAAAATATAAACGTTTGAATTTCATTTGCATTCAACGCATATTTGATTTTTAAGGAATTTAAGTGCAAACCGACTCATGATACGCCCTGTAATCGTGCCCCTAAGTACTCTTTATCTTTGACAGGAACAAAACTCATTCGTCGATAAGTTTTTCAAGCATCCCTATCTAAAGCCGCAAGAAATTGACAGCGTGAGGGTATTTGTTAAATTTTTCATGGTTTTCCAATTTTTTGCCCGACACAACCAAGGAACCAATATAATGTAAACACGATTTAAACGACGTCTAATGCAAAAACGATTTTTTTCCCCTTCAACAACAATTATAAAACATGACTTACAAATATACGCCTGACAATGAATCAGCGATTTTGCATGGTAGAAAGCGAATGCTGTCATTCAAAGTTTCGAGGTGTATATTTAAGTTTTATGTAAAAATGAGGAAGACAGAAATGAAAATTTGGGGAGATATGAATAAACGAAGGAGGAGGAGGAGGAGGAGGAGGAGGAGGAGGAGGAGGAGGAGGAGGAGGAGGAGGATGAGGAGTATAAGAAAAGGAGGAGTGGACGGTGTAGGATGGTTTGGAAGAGACAAGTTGAGAGACTGTACATAAAAGAAGGATAAAAGATGAAGATGAGAGATGGACGAGTAAATAAGGCGATTCAAGAGGAGCTTACGTGCAAAACACTAAATTGAAAAAAGCGAGGAAAAATTGCACGATGCATTTCGTTTCATTTGTTCCGTGGATAAAAAAAAAGCGCCATTTTTGGTTTTTGGTGGATTTTCGCGTCTGACAGCTTCTTATTAGAAAACGGGGAAATTGTCGAGAGCCATAAAGAAAACCCTCCTCGTTATTTTTATTTCTTCTTTTAGCCTTCCCTGAACGTCTAAAGTGTATATACGACAATTGAACGGGTGCCGCACGTTTTTGTCTCCTTGCATTTTGCCATAAAATTAACTCGGTTGTCTGAGCGAAGACATTGTCGTTAAAAGTGTCAAGCACGCCGACAAACATTCGTATAAAAGCAAGTCCCATCAAAAAACAATGGGCGAAATGGGGGACAGAAGGCGAGACACGTGGAAAAAACGTATAGCCTTTGAAATGAGGAAAAATGAAGACAGAACAGGAGAAAAATAACCTACGAATTGAAATTGATGGGAGCTTAAGGTGGTTTCGAATAACCTTTATATATACGTATAGGTAAAACGATTGATTTTAATTGCGCAATCGTGATTCGCTGCACTACAGATTCACGTCATCGATATAGAGGGTGATACCCGAAGTGAAAAATCAAAAACTTTGGTGCGTTATTCAAATAAAGTTGGAAATATTATGAAGTTGGATAAGAAAGTCTACTTATGTATATCTAAAGAAACATCCACATAATGAAGAACACAATGGCCACATAATGTCCATTTTATCCCAGACCTCCCCCCCCCCTTATAAACGTCCTTAATTTTTATATGAAAAGTGGGTGTCCAGAAAATTCTCTTTCACTGACCTTTAAAACTTAAACAGAAAATCCAAAACCTGAAAAATGCCATCATTAATGGACGTGCACAATGGCTATCCCAACCTTCCCCTGTCCACATAGTGTCCACATGCCATCAGACCCATCCCCTCTTGAGGACGTCCTTTTTGAATGGCCCTTAAATTAAATGAACTAATTTCGAGGTTTTAGGTAGTGACAAGACGCAAAGGTTGTTAAGATGAAAATTGATGCATACTTTGTAATCTATAAAGTTCAAATGGCCATGAAAAGGGTTGTAAGACTGAATTTACGGTACAAGTAAAGAGACCAAAATTGTCAATCGCCATTTATGTATGGTCCCTTAGCGACTAGAAGAGAACCCTTACCACTTCGCAAGAAACTTTTCGAATGTTCATCCCACTCTTGTGTTCTCAGTTGTAGCCACTGGAAAAAAATGTTGAAGAGACATATTGTGGATCACATCTGACCCCTAGCCCGGCCAACTTAATAAATTTTTAGATCTCATCCCCACTTTATCCGAACTCAATTCCTTATTGTATATCTTTCAGGACTCCTGGTTTCTCCTTTTTAAATCAATTGAAGTGCAGGTTTTAATTGATTGTTGATCTTTTTATTGTATGTTTTATTGACACTTTGTCAGCTGTACTCAATGAGTGTGAAATAAAGTAATAATAATAATAATAATAACATTTTGGGTCGAATACACGCATCGTTGCGAGTTTATATATTTATAAGTAAAATATAAACAATTCGTAAATAAATTTATATTTACACAACTAGTTAACAATGCTTATTATTACCTTGGCAGTTCATTATGTAAGCGGGTTTTATTCTTTTCGTAATAACCCAAAAGAGCTTTTACGAGGTGTGCTTTGCGAAACTGCCTTATATAGCAAGGACTAAAAATATGAGTTTACGAGCAAAATAATAACGCTGTTAACTCATCCGATATGCTTCGAAACAAACGAATGATAGCGTTTGTTTAACGCCAAATTGCCGCGATAAAAAGCAGAAACGTCCAAGCATCGGACATAAAACACTTATCGATTCTCATCAGCGCCATTTAACACACACGTCGCCATATTTGCAAATATCAACATCATGCAGCGAATTGTAAGAGTTTACATTCTGCTTTTCGTGGACAGAAACTCCAACAACATAAAATAGAAAAAAATGTTTAGGTTTAGTATATGGACCGCCTATTATGATCTGTATAGCTTACAGAAGACAATGACTCTTCGGAATGCATGGCGGAAAATCGAAAATGGGATGCCCGAGTTGGCCATTCCGTTCCAGGGATTCGACGTTTTTGCGACGGAGGGAAGAAAAAAAAAAACTAAGGCACCTTTGACAGCAGCAAGTCCGAATTTCACGCTCTGTCACGCAGACCGACTTTAAAAGAATTATCCAAAGGCGCTTCTACTCCCGGGACCCCACGATTTCATCGAATAACTTGCCATCTTTTTCAAACGCGACGCATCACCGCACAGCGCTGCCTGGGAATTTATTTTGTCGACATTCGTCGCTTCCACCATCCTTTTTTTATTTCTAAAAGTCATGCAACATATTGGATGATGACTGATAACGTAGACAACAGCGAGGAGAAAAGAAAAACGGACATACGAACTCTCGTTTAAGTCCGCGGGCTGTTTTAGCGACCGAAACATCGGTGGGCACCCTGTAATATCGAACGCACCCAAAACCCGCCCGTGCCCATAGGGCTTGACCACTGCTAGTATATTGAGAACGAAGCATTCTGGGATGCGTGTACAGGGTATCTTCAACCCTTTATACCCAGGAACAAAATGATACCATATGAAGGGGGAGGGGAGGGAGGTGGGAGGGAAGAATTAGAAAGTTTTGGTCTGTGATGATATGTTAATCTTGTTGAGAGCGCCATGATCATTTCAGCAACATTTTGCGTGCCATGAGTTGAAAAAGGGGGGATAACCCTGGTGAAAAAAACAATAGAAACCAATAGAGATTTCTATTGGTTTCTATTGTTATTTCGACACTTTATTGGTTTTAAATGTTTTCTATGGTATTGACTTCTATTGGCTTCTATGGTTTAGCTGTATGACTGAACAATAGAAAACAATAGAAAATAATTGAAACCAATAAAAACCAATAAAAATTTTCTATTGATACCAATAGAAAACAACGTTCCAAACAGCAATAGAAAACAATTGAAACCAATAAAAACAATAGAAATTTTCTATTGATACCAATAGAAAACAACGTTCCCAATACCAATAGAAAACAACGTTCCCAATAACAATAGAAAACAACGTTCCCAATAACAATAGAAAACAACGTTCCAAATAACAATAGAAAACAACGTTCTAAATAACAATAGAAAACCATAGAAAACCAATAAAACCAATATAAATTTTCTATTGATACCAATGGAAAACAACGTTCCAAATAACAATAGAAAACACGTTTCAAATATAGAAATCTATTGTTTTTTCACCAGGGAAGACTTGCATATGCTGTTTGGTTAGGATTTTAGTTTGCGTGTGTATAGCATCCAACGCGGATAAATGGATGGAAACACCTGGTTACCCAATGTTCACACAGAAATCGTACTACCTGGGGGTATAACAGGCGCCATTTTCTAAACCCAAAGTGTCAAGCTCCTGAGAGTGGCAGCGACTCGGTGCGATCTTCCCTTCTATCGCATTAGGCGTTCGTGAATTATAGATTCGCACTTGAGTTAATCAAATAACGATGCTTGATATATCATATTTTCCACGCAGGGAGATGGGGGTAAATAAATCTATTATTAAAATTACCCCTTTCGCTCTCGGCGGTGCTGCAACTCGCTACACTTGCTTCCTGACACATGCGATTGCACCGGGACATGACTAATGGAAAATATATCCAATTATGAATTATATACCCCGAGGATGTGCAAATCAGATTACGATTGCCTAAATTTATGACGAGTCTATTTGTCGACCCTAACATCTAACGGCGTTTGATTACAAATATGCACGCTAGGGTCCAATGCAAAGCAGGCGCTTCCACTAATCCGGCTGATTGAAAGCTTAAAAATAGACGCACATTGGTCAACCCATGGCGAGTGAAAACTAGTTTTACAACCGAATCCCAGAAGTAATCCCGTGGGATCGCCAATCTGGGATTTCGCGGCATTTAACCCGTGTCAGCGCCACCAAACAGTTTGCGGGGAGTTTATGCGAAAGATCAAAGCACATTTCCTCGCACACTTTTCGAGTATTATCGTCCTTGTCCTCCCATTAAACAAATAAGGGCGAGGGGAGGCTCGCACCCTCAAGACTATGCAAGTTTAACAACCGTGGAGAAGTAATCCCTCCTCGCAATCCCTACTTCCGAGAGAGCCTCTTGATGGTGGGCACCAATAACTCCCATCGACAGAACCCAACAATGGTCACATTCCATGTCTCATGTGCATCTAAAGATACAGTAGAACAAAAGGCATTAGTACCCTTTTGCAATTTTAAAACATGTCGTTTGTCGTGATTCAAAATGTTTTACTCGGAAACTAGGAGTGCTTAGCAGATGCATTGATTGAGTTTGCCAAATCTGTAACAAACACAATTTATCTTAACAAATAAATGTCATATGGTTGGGGGAAGGGGCGTGCCCAATCATTTCAGGAGAATGCTCTTACGTCAGTAGCGACTTTAAACATCATTGTCAAATTGAATTTTTACTAAATCTAGACTTTCGTCAGGAAGGCTATTCCATCGTCTAATCGCATACAAGAAGAAGGACCAATAGTAAGCATCCATGTTGGCAAAAAGCTCCGTCAAAGGATCTTGAGTGACTATGTCTACTCCTGTAGTGGTCGTTAGGTGTTAAAATATGGGAAACAAGATGTGAATTACAAGAAAGATTAAAACTTTTGAATAACCCCATAGTTAGTTTTTCGCATCTGGACCTCATTGTGTCCCAATTTAGAGTGTGGAGCATTTCTCGCGGAATGTTGGTAATCACATTTAACAAATCTGACTACCCTATGCTAGACCATCTCTAATCCTGAATATGAACCATCCTGTGAGAATGATTTGTATTGATGGTACACTTCATCACGAATTCATCAGAAAAAGAATCAACTAAGTCAATGCAGTACAGAACAGTATTTTTGAACAATACGCTTATAAAGAAGTTTATCTTCGTTGATATATCAAGTATAACCAAGCCAAACCATGGTATTTTAACATGCTGAATTGTTAAGTGATCTCGTAAAAAATCCTAACCAATTCTGATTTTATAAAAAGTTCACTCTACAAAGATGCCCATGAACGGAGGTTTGACATCGTATGCTCCATCCCTTAGTTTTAGTGTTATTTCTAGCAATATTACCCCCAACTTTATTATCCCACTTACTTTTGCATCCCTTCTTTATGCTGAAAAGCAATAGTCAAATTTAACAGGGTGCATACATAATCCCGTATACAGTGCAGCAACTTTACGACTGTTAAATCAATGTTAGCCTATAGGACCGTTGAGCTCCTATCTTTTAAAGCTTCCAGATTTTAAAGCTTATTTTCCATTTATCGACCTACAATTCCCTCAATTAATGGCAGTAATATCCATATAAATGATATTACCCAATATCAATAACAATATAATGTCGTTCAAAAATATATATTTTCGCGCTAAAAGAACTATATCGAGGAAATAAAATTCAAGGAACATAAAATATTTATGAATTTCTTCAAATAAATCACATTTCGTATATTTCATGAATGATAAAACCTCATCAGCTGCAGAAAATGATATTGACAAAATATTTTTTTTAATTATCTTATATTATCGCAGTATCGATATAAAATGTGACTCATAAATTACTCAACAGCATTTCCAAGAAAACGTGTAAAATTTAGTATAAAATACTTGTAAAAATCATGTAACAGCATATGCTAAAGTAGCCATACATTTGAATGAAGTATATATGATGTTTATAACAACAGAAATGACACTATCGCAAGTTCCGAGCATTGGAAGTTACTACTTCATCAAACTGTTTTCAGAAATGTCTTTACTGCTATCAAAGTCACAACCGGAAGTATCTTCAGACCAGCTAACTATCTTGACACATATCTATATAAATATGGTTATTTACCTTAATAAAAACTAAATATAGATGTTTCGCAAAATACAATACTTAAAGGGGTTATTCGATCGCATGCCCATTTCATACCACCAATATCTCCACCGCATTGTACATATAAAAGGTGCATGCATTCACTACATTGTTCGCAAGTTTACGGAAGCGCTGAGCCACGCAAATGTCATCGCAAGACGTTCCCATAACAACAACTAGAGAATTATGATTTTCCTTTGACATTTAACGAAGATCAAGTTGCCTTCAGTTCGGCCACAACACGTGGCATGTTCGCATTAAACGGAGTCATGGAAACTCCATGAGGGACACCGAAAGAAAAAAAAAAATAGAAAAATAATAAGTGTCCCCAATATTAAAGGTAACCATCCTACTGATTCATCAATAACCGTTTGTAAGTCAATCCTGAATTGCTAGTAAACCGTTCCTCGGAAGTGACATTCCCTTGAGAACTATTTCGGACAATTTTGCCATTGTCACAATAAAAAAACTTCAATGCAGTAATAAATGGGATTATTATCAAGACTGTTTTGTCAATATAATTAAGAAGCCAGGAGAACTGCATTCAATGATGAACGAACATAATGGGGAAATCCCCTGAATTATTTCTACTTTCATTAACAGAATCTTGGATCACTAAGCATGTTGTTTTAATGCCATGATAATTTTATTTTAAAAATAGCAGACCAGGGGCTATCTGTCATCCAAACTGAGATGACTACAACGACCATAAAACTGTTCAAGCATCCACAAGAAATTCAAAAAGTGCTGACAGGCATATTGTATCGTCATCTTAAGACGAATATATCCAATATATTGAACAAGATAAAACCTGTCCTATGCTTTTTGGTGAAGACATCCATGGCATGTAATGCTTGAATTTCCAGAAACGTCCTACAGAGCTCAATATGTGTAGAGACATCGGCTTTTGTTGTACGTCTTTGAGGAATAAATCGTGCCTGTGTAAAAGCTGCACTGCCAACTCCATCTGTGGCATGCATTGATAAATGATGGCATTCCGCCCATATTAAATTGGAAATGATTTAAATCGTACTCTGGAAGCTATTAGACGATCGACCTCTGTACACCAGCCCACCATTTTGCTATCTCTTTGAAGAAAGCTACATAGTTCAGAAACACACGATGCATACATGAGATGGGATTTCAGTCAATGACTAAACTGTAACCTTTCTAGGTTTTTGGAAGCAAAATGGATTTTTTTGGTCTGCAAAACAAGAATTAGATCTCCTGGAATTACAAACTACTTTTAAAGAATTACACGTTAAGTTTTGCATATCACCATAATTTGGCTTTCGGTAAACAACATAGTTTAATAACACTGGTTGCACACATTTTCCATTTTATAATACTCGTCTAGTTCAACAACAGACAAAGCTAATAAAGACACGTAAACTGCCTTGAAATTGTTGATGTAGAAATAATTTTTAAATTATGCTGCTTATTTATTCAACAATGTAGATTTTATATCGTGAAAAGAGAATTACCAAAAATGTACAAATGTGCACTTACTAAGGCGATGGGTTTAGAAACATGAAAGAAATTACAAAATAAATAATGCACATTTGAAATCAAGTTAATTCTCAAGGATTTGAAAATGATAAACATACTGTACGTGGATTAAAAACGAGACTTTCAAAGTTTCACCACGCACTCTTGTCTTTATATTTCAGTTCACAAAATTATGAATTTGTGATTTTGAAGTACATTATAGTATAATTTAAATGTCATAACCATTCAAATTAATTGTAACCCATGATTACTGTATTTATACACTGCACATGTGTATGTATAAATATATATATGCAAATGAAAATAATCAATACATTTTCTCTTAAAAACTTACTCGCATAATTAGAATTTATTCACTTCTTAACTATACACAGTAGTAACTTAAATTTTGAAATTAAAATATGCAAAAAAAAAAGCACAGCACTTGTGTTTCTTTATACTAAAGTAGCGTTACAAATTATGCTTTGCTAGCTATTTACGTACATGTATAACTTGGAAGTTTTAGAACACCCAACATTTTATTTTTAGGCTTAAGTCGAGCAAGTCTAGTCGAATTAATGTACGCTGCCATTTTTGAAATGTTTACACTTATTATGAAATATTGTAATGAGATACAAATTCATCTAGTAATATCATCCTGGATTCTAGTTCTATCCAAACCTGATATAGACGTCGAATTTAAGTCGGTTGATCATAAATTATGGAGATAACGAGTTGGGCACTTTACTTGATGGATGTTCGATATTTTAATCTGAATTTTAGATGAGCTGCCATTCAGATGAAGTTATTAGCTTCACCTGTCAAACCATGATTCTCGCAATAACGTAGTGACCTCAAGAGGACCAGCTGCAATGTGCTCACACTTAGCCCAGGCTAGGAGCAAATTTGCAGGGCCACGAATGGTCTCTTGGGAATAGCCTCCCCACACAGCAAAGCGGCTATACCATCTAATTAATTGAATTATAAATGTTGGCCGGCCGTAAATATGGCTCAACATTATTTATGATAAATTAAGCTCCCCTGTTTCGTTTTTACGTATTTAGCTTAATGAGGTTATCAAAGATGTAGCATGCTTTAAACGTGCATTTCATCCAGCTAAAACCAATGAAACAAATGCCCATCTCATCGCAACAGCTGATCGCCATAGGCCTACACGCTGTTGTTTAGAAATTTATACGTTGCCCTAAATGCATTATATTTAGATCAATCATGAAAGATAAGTGCGTCTAGGAATTAGCGCCATCTCTGAAAAATTGCGTTTTCATTCATCATAAACTCTCAATTCAAATCGATGAAGATTAAAAAGCAACAAAAAATGGCTTTTCGCAGATTACTCCCATATTTTTCATTCTATCAATACTTCATCTTGTATATATAGGGTGCATTGAGCTCTAAGGGACAAACATGGGATGTTTCATGTTGGCAACTTCACAAATTTCAAAGGATTTCACGTTAAATTGAGACTTAAAAACTCCAACATGGACATGTGAAAGCATCAATATTTACGAATCATGTTCTATATGTGCAAACACCTTCCAAAATAGATATCATGTGCTGAAAACTATTTTTGGCATAATACACGCATGTTAGTAATTAGAATCACATGAACAATGCTTAATCAATATGCTAATGACAGACAAATTCAATGTCAATGTTGATATAGCCACAATCACTTGTTTAGATGTGTTAACTTTACGGTTTTAGCATTTGCATGGACACTATTGATTTTTGTCTAATTTGCATTATGTTCGGCCTTATGTCCTGATTAGTTACTCACACGTGTTTAATGTATACTGGTCAGGTTTTGACATGTTTGCTTAGAATACACAAATAGATGTAGATAAAATATAAGTTACATGTAACTTGTTTACTTTTAAGAAATGCCTAAACAGAAAAAAACATTTCCCAAATAATTACTTTCGATTTCTATTGATTCAGTTGCCGACGCCGATGGTCGAGTGGGTTACGTGCTTGCCTCTCGATCCTAAATGCTGGGTTCGCTCCCAGGTCGAGGT
>JAQGBW010004262.1:0-14153 GCA_034698625.1 Julus scanicus
TATTTCTTAGGTCTCAACTTAGTCTGGGTTGGATCTCTCCATTTCTTCCTAATCTGAAGTTTAAACACCTTTAGGCCACAGCTTATAATTTAAGCCACGATGGATATCCCCACCACGGGTGAAGTTTCAGGTTGGGTGTGAGTGTCCACTTCCCGTAGGTGGCAATTGATGTGCCATTAGTTGCGAGAAGTGAGAGAGAACCTAGACAGTTTTGCTGGCAAGATGATGTCGAAATCACAGACGTCAGCACCTGTATCAACTAAAAAACGTGATTTTAATGTCCTATCGGACACAAAAAGGCGACAGAACGGGCCTGAACCACAAGCGTCGATCTCCTGGGGCTGCCCATCTAGTTTCCTGATGGTTTTCCTGTTTGGTCAGTGAGCAAATTGTGGTATGGCACTAGCAGACAGAACTGTCGGCAGCCGGTTAACCATGTTAAGAACGAGGTCCGGGGCGAGTTCCACGGGATCGAGATGTTGGGCGGCAAGCGACATGTGGGTTGTGAGTCAAACTTTGCTTCTTAACGTAGAGCACTGACCGAGGGTGGTTAATTGGAGTGCAATAGCATTAATTGTGGCCTTCATGGATGATGCTGCTGCTTGGATTGGGGATTGCGCTTATGCCGGGATGGCGGCAGAGACAGCAGAGACAGCAGTGTCAGCAGACACAGACATAGATGTATAATCAAACAGTGTGTTAGGAGCCTCTGTATTTAAAAGTTGTGCAGGGCATTTGGTTGGAAATGCCGACTGTGGATGCCATGGCACGTAGCGCCGTCAGCAACACTAAAGGCTTGTTGTCCCCGATCTCCATAATCGAGATCACGTGATTTAAGCGGGCAAAGACCAACTCTTGGTAGCGTTGCAGAAGTCGTTTCTTGAGTGCAAAATAGCTTTCTTGAATGGGCAGAGCGCTGATCAAATCTTGCATCCCATCAATAATGTTTGCATCCAGGGCTGAAACTGCAGAATCAAACATTGTGCTGTCTGCTGAAATTCCTGCAAGACGAAAATGGGACTCGAGGCATATAAACCATGATTCTACGCTCTGTGGCCAGAAGTGTGGTGTGGGGAAAGCAAGACGGCTGATCGCTCTTTTTGGTCCATTGTAAAAGGGTTTTCTTCCATCAGCCTGGTCAGTGTTAATACCAGCAATCGCAAACTTGAGCAAGTCATTATTTTGAGCCATGATCTGCAGGATTAGTTAGCTGGTCAGCTGAAAATAATTAGATTACCAGCAACTAGATAGCCGAAAAATTGCACTGGCCGGAAAACTGTACTGGCCGGAAAATCAGTGGCCTAAAAGTAGGTCACCAGGAAGAAGGTCACAGAAAAGTAGGTCACTGGCAGAAAAACTGAGATGTTCGGAAAACGAGCGAAGGAGCAAGTAAATGTGCAAACATTTCAAAAGTGGCCTTCTAGGGCTACTTACAGTTTCCATGTGTCCAGTAGGCAGGTGTGTTGTTGTTATTAAAGGTTGCAAGTTCATGAAGTCTAGGGTCACCAGTTTAAGGATCTTTGGATCTCCAAGAACAGAAACCACATTGGTAAACTTAACTGTTTAATTATTATGGTCGAAGTTATGTTCAAGTACATACATATACAAATAAAAATGGGAACATTAAATCATCGTTGAAAGCTTAATGATGGTTACTTGTAGCTGACTTCCTAGGAGAACTAGACTGAAGTCAAATATTCTAGGACGAAAAAGGACATCTTTCTTGTAGGAGAGTCAGCACTAGAAGAGGTAGAGCTGCTAAGCAAGATGGCGGAGGTCCCCTTGACCATTAGGGTGTCTCTAATGGAAATGGCCAATAATGGTTGACCTCTATGTCATCAGGCACCATGTGCAGGGGTAGTCATCTCAGTAGGTGGCTTGGGGCGCCCTGTTTCCCTTGTAGTGTTACAAAGGGAAAACCAATGCCAGGTGGCAACATTGTTAGTAAGGGCTGCCACAGAGTCATCTAAGTCGTCTCTTTTCTGGAATCACCTAACTCTTCTCTTTGGAGGAGTCTTATTCCAGTGCATAGGGAATGAGCTTAGAGTGCTTTGAAGTCACCTCATAGCTTTCTGCCATAGCATGCAAATGACGTACGTGAAGACAAGCATCTGAAAAATAACCGAAACAATAACATTTAGAGAATCATGTGCCTCAAGTGGAGCATTTCTATATAACTTGTGCAATGAAGGTAATTGCCCTTAACAAATCTGGCTACCCTAGCTATGTTGGACCATTTCTACATCACGAATTTTAACTATCCTGTGATAGAAGAGCAAAATTCCAATAGGTAAAAAAGTTGCCTTTACTTTAAAGTTACTTGTGACAATCCAGCATAATTTTTTTTATATCAACTTGCTTACTTTCCTAGGTATTTCAGTAGATACTTACAAATGGAACTTGATGTCTTTGATACAAGTATATATGCATACACTGAGGTGACTATACTTATAGTGAGCCAGTTTGTTTGTGCACCTTCGCTTGAGAAGCATAACGAAGAGCAATTTTCGATGTTAATCGAATATGTTTGAACTGTCGGTATTCGGCTTTCTTACGACTGAATAGCTTTGTATAGCTTAGTGAAGATAACACGAGGAAAGTAGGCCTCGGAGAGTGATTTGTATAGGACTTACACTGTAAGTTCTTTGCAAAGTTAAGGTTTACTGAAAAACTGAAAATAGAGTTTTTTCCAAAGCATTTTTTTGTTAAATTTCAAAGTTTTTTATTAGCATTCTTTGACAAAAGTCACATAGGTCTGAACATGAGCGAAATCTCTGCAGCCTAAACAATCATGGTAAGGTTTAGTTTACTAATGTAAGGGCCCAGCCAGGGCTCCCAATCCTGAAGGCAATAAACAGCCACGGTTGCCAGTAACAAAAGCAGGTTTATTTCTTCATGAACGAAAATAGTGATCACTTTTACAGGCCCGCCAACTCGCGGGACTTACAAACGATACATAATATAATGAAATCAAATAACAGCGGCCGACCGAACTGGTCGTGCCCCAAGACTGAACTGGCCTCCTGCCGGCCCTTTACTCCTTTATATTCAGGGCGGCAGGAATGCGGTTCCTTCTCGAACCTTTCTGAATTCCCTATACGGGCAAAGTACAAAATGACATAACCCAGTGAAAACAATCGGTTCATCCTTTTTAAGCAACCTTTGCAAAAGAGTTGCAATAGTAGATAACTCTGAAATAAACTTTCCAAAAAACTTGCAAGAGGCCAGAAATTTTTTTAGCTGTTTTGTGTTCTTCGGATATGTCATATTGGAAATGGCCACAACTTTGTCCGGGTTCGGACTAATTCCTTGACTGTTTAAGACATGTCCTAGGAAGAGTAGCGTTTTTTTGAAAAACTCACACTTCTTTCTGTTGAAACCGAAGTTTCTTTCGCCAAATTTACAGAAGATTTCGTTTAGATCTTCTGCATGTTGTTCTACTGAATCACTACCAAGGTACAAGTCGTCTTGGTAGGCCTTAACAAGTACACCATTTATTGTCTGAAGTATGTCATCTACAACCCGTTAACAGTGGGCTGCAGAGTTTCAAGCATTCATAAGCATTCTAGTATTGCTATATGTGCCGAATGGAGTTATGGTCGAAAACAGCTGTTGGCAATCCTTATGGATGGGAATTTGCCAGTAGCAGCTGGTTAAATCAAGGGACGACATGTACGGCTTGATTCGTATTTTTGCTCTTAGATCGTTGATCTTAGGCAGATGAACCTGTCAGGTATCGCGACAGCATTAAGTGCACGAAGTCTGTGACCATGCGGTATTCACTGGCATTGCCAGGTTTGGGTATCAGCAGTGATGGTGCTGCCTAAGGAGAAGAAGACGGTACCATGTAACTCTTCTTGATAAGGTCATTGACCTTCTCTTAAAGAATCTTTTTCTTCATGGGTGATACCGAGTATGCCCTGACTGCGAATGGCTGAGCATCAGGCTTGATATCGATCCTTTGGGGGACATCTGCTGCCAAGGAGGACATCGGCTTGATTCGTATTTCTGCCAGCAGTGATGGTGCTGCCCAAGGAGAAGAAGAGGGTACCATGTAATTCTTCTTGATAAGTGATACCTAGTATGCCCTGACTGCGAATAGCTGAGCGTCAGGCTTGATATCGATCCTTTGGAAGGGGGACATCTACTGCTCTTTCAGGTTCTTTAAAATTCCACAGTGAAATTCCAGTAGTTGGTTGACTTCATCTCACTCCTCCTGCGAGAGATGTGGGGCTTCATCACTTCAAAGAGTGACATCTCGCAAAGTTTCAGGCACACTTAGGTGGTTCACCTGGGAAGTTTGGTTGGAAACTTCAATGCTGAAGTTAGGACAAACCTTTTCGATTTTGTCCATTAGACTCATTGAAGCTTCTGCTACTATGCTGTGCATGACAGGGTTCTTGAATTGCCACTGTGTTCCTCCACAGTCAACTAAGATTTCAGCTTGTATTAGAAACTCCAACCCAAGTATGTTGATTGATTGATCATACGAGGGGATGATGATGATTTCCTGTAGGTATGTTCGACCTTCCAGTACAACTTTAAAGGTAGCGAGTAAGGCTTCATACTTGTTTTTTACTTGGTCAGCAAGTTGTATGCTTCTTCTGCAACGAGTCATGGGTTGACCCTGACTTTGCAGGTGTTCGTGGAGTTGTTTTCTTCCAAGGGAGATGTTAGCTTCTGGATCAAGTAGTACTTGATGTATCACACCAGCAAGGCTGCAGATGGTGGCCATAGCTGTGTTCAGCTGTTTTCGAACTGGTAGAACGACTAGGTTATTGTTCAAAAACCTATTTCCACATCTTTTTAGACAGTTGATGGTATTTGTACCCTTGTTACCGCAGACCCTACAATCTGGTTGTGGTTCTTGGGTACGGTTCATGGCTGCTATGGGCCTATTGTCATCCAGTTTCATGTACTGAACCCTATTCTGCTTCACTAAAGCAGTGTTCTGCATAGTCGTAATATTTGACTGATGCACAGGTTTTTGGGCAGGCTGTGGATTTCCACGTGGGCCTTCTCTATGATAACGGTTCGAGCTATTTGGTCTCTGAGCATTATTGGAACCTGTTTGGTTCTGAGTCGAGCCTTGATATCGATTTCGATTTTAGCTTGTGTTACTAGTTCTGTGGTATCTATGACTTGGTTTAGAGTGACCCCATCTATTCTGAGCGTCAGTTATTGGTTGCACTGGTATGCCAGCTTTTTTTAGCTGCATATTTCTTTATTGGCTGTCGCCATTGTTGCACAGACAGAAGCATGTTTTATTGCTTCAAAGCCAGCTTTCTAAGCTGTACATGGTCCTTAACCTGTTCGACGTCTATGTGTCTGAAAATAGATGGGCGTAAGGCTAGAAAAATAACCTGCACTATCATTTGAGGCATAGGTAAGTACAACATTTTGTGGTACTTCAACATTATGAGTTCGATGAACTCTCGAGTTGATTGAAACTCACGTTGTTTTGAGGCGACGGATTTGTTTGCATAGCACAATGTCTGTCTCATAGATCCCATACCTATTGAAGAAAGCAATTTTTGCTTCAGCAAAGGTTTTGGAGGTATCCAAAACCAGAAGCTTTGAACTTTGCCTATCAGTAACCAAAAAAGGGCATCGTATCCTTGCTCTTCGGTTAATTTGTTGGCGTCTATGATGAACTGAATTTGTTCCCACCAACTATTAAAGAAGTCTCCTTTTCCAAAGAACTTCTCCACGGCTGCAAAGACCGCAGAGGTTTCTTTGGCCTCAGTGAAATCATATTCACTGTAGTCGATTTTTTTTCGACTTGCCCTATTTATGGTAGTATCATTGGTACTACTTGTGGACGCATTTGCTAATCTAATTGTTACTGAGCATCATGAGTTCGAACTGATTAAAGTTAAACTTACTGGAGCGGTGTTCACAATTGGGTTTGCAGGAGGGCCAGTTATGATTGACACATTTGGACACCCCCCCCCCCAGATTGTAAAACTGTGGTTGGAAGGCTGTGAGTGTTTTTGCTCACTTCTTTAGCTACAGCTTGCTTTAACTCCTGACGTTTTTAAAGTTCGGCTATACATTTGTAGACGAAGTTACATTCGACGTCAGTGCTGCATAGGCAAAGTTTTTCTCGGACTCTAAGTCCGAACAAGTCCTTTTTAAGCTTATCGATCGCTTGAGTGACTTGTTGCGTAAGGTCGAGGAATTGGGGACAATTGGCACAGCACGAAAGACACTACGCCTATAATATTTATGCCTGCATAGGTCAAAATTTGCAAGACTTCTAATAAAGAGATAATGTCATCTCCAGTATTAGTCATTTTACTTTGTGCACTTAGATCCCTGATTGTTGCACCAAGGGGAGTCGAATTTGGACTCAGACATGAATTCATGTCTTCATTTAGTTCGGTGTTTATATCTCCAGTCTCTTTATTGGATTTCCGAGGGGTCCAACCTTTATTCACTACTGCGGCTAGTTTGGCATTTGTAGGTAGAAGTACTTTGATACTTTGACTTAATTCCTGCCTTTGCAGTATAGCTTGGTGATGAGTAATCACTGGGGTACAAACGTATGTCTGAGCGTGAGGTGTGCCCTTTGTGACTTGGGGTCAGGACCTCTTATTTAGGAAAACATTTTAGAGCGCGAGTTCGTTCCCTTTGGGCTCGGGGTCTAATGGCTTATTCGCTTTGCTAACTTTAGCACTTAGGAATGGCTAACACTATTTAGAATTAGTTAGCATTTGCTATTTTAAGAAACAGTATTTACTGTTTCTGTACTACGTTTGAGTACTTCTTTGTGAAAATTTGTTCATAGTAAAGAAATTGGTGCGGTTTTGGGCGCAAGTTATTAACTCTACAATTAGCAATTTACTTGCTACGCTATTGAACGTTTTAACTGGAAACTATTTATTTCAAAGTTAAGGATTCACAAGACTTGCTTGTCTTGGCATCATAAATACTTGCCACACTGTTGAACTTTTATTATGAACTTGAGAATAACTGGCATTAATGCTTAATAGCCAGAGAGCACGAGATTTTTTTGGGTCTCGGTTTGTGGGTGTTCGGTCACGCTGTTGGCGTCATTTATAAATTGATAAATTCAAAACTGGTATTAGGGCTAGCGTACAGTAAAGCACGAAATTTTTGCAATTTCAGGTCGTGGGTTTACAGGCCACGCATTGGGCTCAAGTTATGAACTTCTTAGTTTGAACTGGTATTAATGCTTCGAACCATAGAGCACTAGATTTTCTCGATGTCGTCGGTGTATGGCCACGTTGTTGGGCGCTAGTTATGAGGTGACTACTTATAGTGACTCCAGTTTGTTTGTGCACCTTCACTTGAGAAGCAGAATGGAGAACAATGGTTGATGTTAATCGTATATGTTCAAACTGTCGGTATTCGGCTTTCTTACGACCGAATAGCTTTAGCAGTGAACTCTAAAGATAACACGAGAAAAGTAGGCCTTGGAGAGTGATTCGTAAAGGTCTTATATTGTAAGTTCTATGCGAAGCTAAGGTTTGCTGAAAAACTGAAAAGAGAGTTTTTCCAAGGCAGGTTTTAGTTAAATTTCAAAGTCTTTTATTAGCAGTCTTTGACAAATTCACACAGGTCTGAACAGGAGCGAAAGCTCTGCAGCCTAAACAATCATGGTAAGGTTCAGTTTACTAAAATGTTCCTTCTCTCTCTATCTAACAATAAACTTGGGTGCCCTTATATATCATTTGAAAAGGGCACATGTGACAGAATGAACGGTAGTGAGGTAGAAAAACTAGGCACTTGATTGCCTGCATTTTATGGAGGTGTGCCATAGGCACTTGATTTCCTGCATTTTTCGGGCACTTGATTTCCCGCATTTTATGGAGGTGTGCCATAGGCACTTGAGTTTCCGCATTTTTTGGGCAATTAATTTCCCGCATTTTATGGAGGTGTGCCATAGGCACTTGATTTCCCGCATTTTATGGAGGTGTGCCATATCCTAACCTAACCTAACCTAACCTAAGACACAAATAATCAAAATTGAATTGGATATTAACATTAATGGCATTTTTGTGGTTATGTTATGTTAGGTTATGGCACACCTATATAAAATGCGGGAAATCAAGTGCCTATGGCACACCTCCATAAGATGCGGGAAATCAAGTTCCAAGTTTTGCTACCTCACTACCGAAGGAACTATTTAGATGCGTGGTACTAATCCGAGCCTTTAAGCTCGTGGGGAAAGCTTTTGCTTACTGACCTAATTGTTGGTGGAAGCTTCTGGAAGCTTCTGATTGCTGACCCAATGAGCATTCGCTAATTGGTCTTAGGAATTTATTTATTCCTTTCTAAAGTTAATTTTTCCAGGAATCCTTTTGTTTTAGGACTATTTTAGGGGATATTTTTATTTGCAATATTCTGCTTATGTTCGACATCCCATTTTGGAATAAGGTCGAACTTAGTCCTATCGGACAATAGAAAGTCCTATACGGACAACAACAAGTCCTAGCATTTGCTTGGGTTAAAGTAGGGATTCTAAGGGTGATTTGCTTCAACACTATAATTAACTTTAAATTTTATACTGAAATTTTACAACATTTTTTAAACTACACAGATTAAATACTAAACTAATGCTCTTTTTAATTTGGTGTTATGGTTTAAATCAGTGGTTCCCAACCGGTGGTACGTGTACCACTGGTGGTACGCGGGAACGTTTCAGGTGGTACGTGTAGACCTATGGGTAATAAATAAAACTGTAAATTAATACCATTTTAATATTTTTATTTCTCCTTTATTATAAGCATAAATATTCTAATGGTCTGACCATTACATGAAGTTTTCTCAGGAATTTAATTTAAAAAGCCTTTGAACACTTTTAGAATAGTAAATATTATACGATTTTTTTAAATATTTAGGTCTGGTGGTACACCAAAATTTCTCAAAAAGGCAAGGGGTACGCAGGTGCAAAAAGGTTGGGAACCACTGGTTTAAATAATCTACCATTCAGGTTTGGTTAATTAAAGTGAAAGGAGTTATTAAAAATTCTTAAACTATATTCTTTCTAAAATTCGCTTCTTTATTATTATTTGTTCTAAAATTTATAAATCATTTCATAAAGTAATTTATAAATTGTTTTAAATGTTATTAATTCTGCATTGCATTGTGTGAAATGCTGGAATTAACTAATCTATTTTGCATCTTGTTTGGTAACATAATATTTTAGATATTTAGTTTTTATAGATGCCTCATTTTTCTATAAATTTTAGTTAAATGAGAATAATATGATAACGTTATAACTGTTAATTGTGCCATGCATCATTGTGATACATTTATAAATCATTCTACATTTTCTTCAGAAATTTATTTAGTAATTTTATCAAATTGAGCTTTACTCTATGGTATGTAACTAGAATAATTTGCTGATTATTTTTGTTACATTAATTAAAATAATTATTGTGAGATGTATGGACCAATTTTTTTAACTCGTTTTCTAAATATCTTTTCTAGGTAAAGACAAAACAAAACTTTATGCAGTCCGTGCCATGCTAGCTGTCCGTAGTCGGTAAGTTTCCGTAAGTTATTGTTAAAAATTTTAGAACTTTAAATTTTGTATTGTAATATCTGCTACGCATTATGGTTTTAAAATATGTGATATTATGTGTCAGTTAGAGAACACTGTTTTCGTTCTCTGAAATAGATAATTATGGGCCACTTAGCAAAAATTGACATAATAGTATCATAAATGAATGCATTAATGACGTTTATTGAAGTTATTGTAAAATATTGTTTATCTCAGTAAAAAATATAAGTTCTTTCAGCAGAGGTTATCACAATACATTTAGGAGATTAATGTCATATAAAAGAGAAATGGAAAATGTCCTTAAGTATATAAGTAGTGACGTCAATGGGTTTACCAGAAATGCTGTAAATTTAAAATTTAAAGAAAAAGGAAAAAAATTGAAAACTAGGTGTATTTTTGGTGCAACGAAACATTATAATCATTTATTTCCTTTACATTCCAAGACATTGAACTTATTAATACGGAGCTTTTGCATAGCTGCCAAAAAAGCATGATATGCAAAATCCATGTTCTTTTGCCAGTAACTAAACATACATTCAATACAGTGTTGCAGGTCTGTGCCAGTGATATACAAATAACCAATACATCTAGAGGGTTCTGGAAATCAAGATTTCTATGGGCCCTGTACAAAGCACTTGTGTTTTCACAATGATTCTTTCAACAACAAGTTTAAATGTTTCAATGTTTTGCACCCATGACAACAACTTTTATCTGCAGAAATTATTTGCAATGCCATAACATAGAACAATCAAAATAGGGTGATTCTTCGTTTTGAAGTAATCTATTTATAGGTACATTGTAGGTAGTGATGTCTATGTTAGATTGAATACCTACATAGTTCTTAATGTAGTATGTAGATATGATGATTCCAGATGGGACATATCCACTTGAAGCATTTAGCTTGAATGCACCAGTGGAGGTTTTTTCGCATTGCGTGTACATTCCATGAGAACCCGTAATGGTAAAACACACTGCCACAAACTCTGCATGTTGGTATGTTGTGTCTGCACTTGCATTACAATCTTCAGAGTAAGTTTTAACAGATCAAGGGTTGTAAATACTTGCTTTACAGTAGAATCTTATGTATTTGCAACCGCACCAGCACTTTCTTTATCGTTGGGTCTGTCAGAATAAAAAAGGTTAAAAGCTAAAAAGGCAGCAGAAATGCAGGAACAGTTGATCGACCAGTTCTATTCAGCAACTCAACAGAAATGAAACTAAAGCTGTGGCAATAAACATGCATCACACCTATCAGCTAATAAGAGCAACAGGGGCCAAGGATCAGCACACTGTCCTTTGTTGAAGATGCTGTGGGAGATACCTAACCATATGTCGTGTCTGAACAAAAATTCATGAAGTCAGTAAGAAAATGCTGTTACAATGCTGACATGTCTTCACAAGTGTTAACTGAAAATGCTTGAGGGAGGTGGCTAACCATTAATGTGGTCTGAACAAGAATGCATAAAATCAGTAATTAATTGAGATTACAATGCTGACATGTCTTCACAAGCCTATACTTGTGCCTGTACAACCTAAATAATTCAGACTAACATACAGAACAGACATAACAGACAGAAAAAACATGTCATGGTAATGAAACGAACCATTAATTGAAATTTGGTCAAAGGCATACTTAATGCAGATGTTTAATGAGAAAGAGGATAGAGCGTGCAAGCATCAGCATAGATCATCATATTATCATCATCATATTATGGATGGGAGAAATTCCCTAAGTGGCGGCTCTTTTAGATGAGAGTTTAAACCAAGGTCTGGTGTTGATTGTAGCACCTTAAAGACTTCTTGAGAGGGATTAGAAGTCCCCTTCATAGGCTAAATTCCTAGGTAGGTGTTGAAGGCTCATCCCCTGGCATTGGTGTTTAGCCCTCGTGTTGCAGAAATAGGATAACGTTAAAAATCAATAAACAAACAAACAACAAACAACCAGAATCTTATCTCGTCAAATATTCTATTGTCTGCAATGGAGTCATCACCACCACCAGCAGTAGCTGTTATGCCAAGGACACAGAATAGGTGCAGTTTCGAAGACAGCAATGGATATCCAACAAAATATCAGAAAACTGAGCACCCTGAGAAGAACAGGACAAACCCAGTTATGTTTAAAATTCAGGGTGAGCGATACATGACTCTTGATAACTTTAGAGGCCAAACCTATGTGAAAATAAGAGACTTTGTAAAAAATCTGCAAACCCATCAGATGCAGTACACCAAGCACGGTATCGACTTGATGATCGTGCAGTGGATATGCCTAAAGGAACTTATGATCTTTATAGATGCGGCCCGATGATGGACCTGCCTTCAAATCTGCTGGAAATTAAAAAACATTGAAGAACACATTTTTGATGATGGTTATGTTTCAATCCAAAATAAATTTATTGAATGTGTTTGGGTGCTGTATGCACCATGAGATAAATTCACAACATGTACTATATGTACAGATAGGCATGGAACTTACATGTAATCTAATCATTGTCTTTACAAAATACAACATGTAAAACAATTAAAACCTGTACCTTGAACAGTTATCTCGTTACTGAATTTAAGCTTGTTTTAAGGACTGTAGACTTTTTAGGATTAAAATGCAAGTGTTTATTGCATATTAAAGGAAAAATACAATACACTTAGAGCAGGAATAATGGTGACCAGCTTAGTCAATAGCGCAGTAAAGAGTAAGCTGAAACAATAAACTGGATTGTAACAGCTGCATCAGATTGTGCAACTGTGCTGTCAAAGTTCAAATGCTTTGAAGGCAAACCACATTCCTTTATGGCTTGTGTGCACATGGAGGGATGCGCGATGTTTGGCCAGGGTCAATTACAGTTAGCGGGAAAAATGAAAAAGGCTAACAAGGACTACATTCTTCATTTTTCCTATACAAGAGCAAAATTTACATCACTGCTGTTATGGAATTTGATTTTCATGTTATGTTTACAACATCCTTTCAAGGCTATGGTATGTGTAGCAACCCAAAGTGGTAAAACATGTTGTGCACAACAAGTTTTGGAAAATAATCAGCCGACAAAGTTTCCTTGCCAATGAAAATTGTTTGGTGTTTTGGTGCAAACCAGCCAGCTTATACTGAAATGGCCAAATCTGTAAACCTAGAAATTGAATGTATTCAAGATTTAAGCGATGGCATGTATGAAAATGTTCTACCTATTGTTCAGAATTTGTTAAGTATTGATGATTTGATATATGAAGCTGTTGATAATAAAATATTTACAAATGTATTTACCAAAGGGTATCATCATTGTAATTTGAGTAATGCCACCACCGACGACAACAGCTTCTTGCTCGAAAAGAAAAATTGTACCCACCTCTAAAATGTGTTCACGTTTTTCCGCATGGACACCTTACAAAAAATTAAATGCATGCAGAAACAATTGTATAATTTCTGTTTTGTTTTTATTAAATATGCAAAAGCATTTTTAAGTGTAATGCAATTTATTTTATTTAATAATAGATATGACTGCATGGCATCCCTTACAAAAATGTTAAGTATCATCTTGCAATAAAATGTTTCAAAGTTTCTTTTAGGTTGTTTTTTAGTCATCAAAAGGTTCCGTTCACATTCAATGTATCTTTTAAATCTCAGATATGTAGTTATGGAGGAAATGTTTATAAGTATCAAGATATTTAAAGTGATATAAATATATAAATCGATGAGTTATATATTTGAAGAATTGTTTATAAGGATGTTGGGTCACAATCCAGGATGTACCCGAAGTAGTGTGATTCCCTGTGGGGAAATAAACATCTATATTCACAATATTTTTTGCTTGCATGAGAATCTTTTTTCTAAGGACCTCTCGAGGAATAGCGCGAAGGTAATGAATTACTTCAAGTGGTCACAAACTTGATTTAGAACAAACTGGCAATGACGTTTCAACGTGTTTTAATTGTTAGTCCAAGTGTAATGGACATGAAGTCCTAGTTCTGATTAACTAAGTAATTCATCACTGTAACACTGAATAAACTGTTCTAGACAAACCAAATGAATTGTTTGTTGTTCTATACAAAAACAGGAGTTAGGTACAGAATGCGATTTTTTGACATACTGAAATGATTGTAGAGCGAAACTGAAATCGTTTAAATAAAGTCAGGTTGATATAAATTCAGCTAAGCACAGCAATCAGTGACATCAAATTATGTGGTAATGGAAAACAGCTAGGATCAATTTAGTATCAGTTTTTTACTTTATCATAAAAAGCACGACTTTTTATTAATATTGATTTTCTCTTTTGTATATTTTTCCAAACAGTGTCTTTCAAGAGATGCTCTATGGCCTCTCCTCACGTCTGGGAAACTCGCAGTGCCCTTTAGACATTATAAGCAAAGCCTTGGCAACCCCTAAGCAACCCAAATCAAGCAACTTCCTTCAAGTGCCTGACATCAACGAGCCTGCCAGGTCAGTAATTTTTTTTATTTAAACTTAATGCAAAGAGGTTATTTATTGACACTATGAGTCTCAGCTCATCTCATCAAGTTGTTACAGCAGTGTTTACAACAGGTTAAATTTTTAAAGGATAATGTGAGAGAAAAAGTAAATAAATAAAAAATACAATATATATATAATAATTAATGAGTGGTTGCTGTATGTTGG
>JAQGBW010004263.1:0-14153 GCA_034698625.1 Julus scanicus
TTGTTTCCAACCACATGACCAAGAATATAAAAGAAATTTTGTCTTCAATGACATGTCTATCAAAAACATTTTTTTTTTTTGTATTAAAATAATTTCGATATTAATGAAGTGTACCGTATACGAGGCCCATTTCACTTTAATGAAGTTTATTTCCAAAGAATTATGATCTCAAATTCAATTAAACCAAAGATTATTAATCAATTTTTTTAGGATGTCAACTTTGTCGGGAATAATTCTTATTAGAAATCTGGTAACTCTTTAATTACAAGTACTCTTTGAGAATACTTAGTTTGCTATATTAGACTTTTTGAGAATACTTAGGTTATAACAAACTAAATATTCTCAAAATGTTGTACGTTTTAAGAATACTTAGTTTTGTATATTGTACTTTTTGAGAATATTTAGTTTAATATATTATACTTTTTAAGAAAACATAGTATCCTATATTAGACCGCCAACAGGACCCACCAGGACCTGACACAAACCTTACAAGATATACATATACAATACCCACCCATTCTTCCTACAACCCTACTTCACTCTTCCAATTCCATTTTTCCCCAAAAAGTTTATATTTCAACTCCGAACCAACCTAAACTCAATTCTCACTAAAAATGGCATCCTCAATAAAAATGAAACAATGTTGCTACTTTACTGCGCATGCTCAGCCATGTGCTCAAATGCGGTCCTGAATGCTTGGGTAAAAGCATCATAAACTGGACACATTTTTTCAACTTTTGGTGGAGACAGCTCAGCATTCAGCAACATGTTGATGTATTCAATGTTTCAGGTTTATCTTTGAGTGTTTGTATGTTTGGGGTTTGCATGTTGCCTTCAGTATAGATTGAAACTGGTACCAGATCTGGAGAAAAAGTAGTATCGACTTCCTTAATGAGCAACTTTCTCTTATTTGCCTTATTGATTTCCCTTAAACTTTATAGGAAGAGTGATCAGTGATGCGTGGCAAGTGCGCATACCTTAAGCCCTAGAGCACCCAATATATTTTTCAAACGTTGATCACCAACATGGATTTTCTAATTTGCAAACAAACAAAAATTCTTGAATATGAACAATTAAGGAATATGAAGAATCAAGATTGGCCGTTTTGAGACGGCTGCAGGGACTGCTTTTAGGTCCTATGTTTTCGAATTAATGACATAATTTACACTTTTTTTTAAATATGCTTACTGGAAGTATTTTTCATGCATAATTTGCAAATTTCTTCCTATTTTTATGATTCAGAAACATTCAAACATAACCTGAAGTAACAAAATGTAATGCAATTATTGCCAAATACATTAAGGTATCAGGAATGTATGTAAAAAAATTTCAATATTTCTGTCTTTTGGTAATATAGTTTTCGAATTTATGGCAGAATTGACACTTTTTTAACGATGCTTGCTGGAAGTATTTTTCATGCATAGTTTGCAAATTTCTTCCTATTTTTATGATTCAGAAACTTTCAAACATAACCTGAAGTAAAAAATTGTAATACAATTATTGCCAAATGCATTAAAGTATCAGGAATGTATGTAAAAAAATTGCAATATTTGTGTCTTTAATAACAAATATTGAGTCTGTAGTGACTACCAAGACACGTCTTGGGTGTTCTAGGGTTAACATGACATTTCCAACATGGCCGCTGAATCCAAATTTGATTAGCCTTATTCGGGGAATTCACCCCCTATGGTGGGCTTATATAATATGCTAAACACGTGGAAGTTTATAAAGAATTGTAACTACATAAGTGTATGTAGATATTTTAAGTATCCAACTATGCCATGGTCATGTAAATTACATGACTAGGAACTTTATGAAAAGTTAGGAAATTCGACAATAGTAACCACGTGTTTTGATGAAATCCTGTTTTATTAATACATGTACTTTTTCCAAAAAAAAATGATGAATGTCAAGTATGCCACATAATAAGCACACAAAGCGAAATAAACAATTTACAGTGAAAGTGATAAACTACAATTAGTGTTAATTGCTTAGTCGCCATGAAAAACAACAATGATGTAGAATATCTTGAAGATGTGATGAAAGTTGATGAATTCGGATGGATGGTTGGGTCATCCATGACACTAGTAGTGTGGGACCCCATCAACAGTGGCTCTGAAGCCCGCATAGTCGGCCACATAGTCAACATGACGAATTTTGCCGTTGGGCTCCCTCAAGTGGTAGCTGCCTCGGACGCCACCAGCGCCATCTCCGGATTCGTGGCGCCCATGATAGTCACCGGTGTAGGGGTCGTTCACCGTGTATCCAAAATTGTAAGGACCGGAGTAGCCATAGTGGTCAATCTGCTGCTGGTGGTAAATGTTGCTGGAACCGCCACCACCACCGTATTGACCAGGGAGCGCCGTAACTACAAGGCACAGTGCTGCCACCAAAAAAAAAATAGCCGAAAACTGCATATTTGCTAAAAGTTGGTGATTGTTATCTGGGGAGACTCTGAGGAGCTTGTGATTGAACGGAGATAAATTTTGGCTTTTATACCTTGAAAAATTTGGGGAAAAGCTAAATTTCACGCATTGCTACTTAATTGAAGGCGGGCCCACCTGCCCAGGTATTTGGGACTAGGTGTTGGCGACGGTTAACCGCCAATTAAGCTCAATCGGCACAATATCGTTCTTTGGAAAACATTTGTACGGCATCCTTCTGTATGCATGTATGATATATGATGTAACTTATGGTTGGACCACCAGCGGCTTTCCAAAGAAAGGGTTAACAGCCGTTTTTTTTGTAGCGCCATCTATTATTCGCGTGACATCTCTGCCTGTTTGGAAAACAAAAACAGCAGACTATTTTTTAGTATGTATTAGGTTCTCACACAACTTTTTAGACTATACAGGGCATTTAAGAATGCAACTTTGTATTTAATGGGACACCGGTGTTTATAATCTAAACCTTTTGATGGCTAATTTGTGATGCATATTTAATAATTTATTACTAATGTAGCTAACATCACATATAGTTCCTCAACATGTTTTATTCATATTGCATTTTTAAAAAACAAATTTTGTAAATAATGGATAATTCAGATTTTGTAGCACACTGTATCACGTGATGTAATTCTATTATAAGGGGTACTCAAACAAACTTTTCACTTGGGCAGTTGGGTTATCTGCATTTGGCCCATATATGGTGCGCATGCGCATTAGATTCAAGCAGCTGTGTGCCAAGGTACACAAGTTGAGTGTCTTTTGTGATATGGGCACAAATGCAGCTTGCATGCACAGGCTTGCCAAGTACCTCCTTTTTTGTCCAGCACTTCTGAAAGGCCTATTGCAGTAGATCCAGCCAATTAGAAGCGTCGTTTTAAAAGCAGGATCAGCACATGTACTATGGCCCCAGTTAAATGATAAATTGCAGATATGAACGAATTTTTTGAGGTCTGTTTAAGTACCCCTAGTATTGTTTAAGTTCGTGAACAAATCTTATACTGATCTTTGCTCTGATATCTTATTTCAAAAATTACTTGTTTGTGTAACATAAAACAAAGTAGGTACTGTTACATCTATAAATCAGGAATCTTAACCTGGATATCGTGGATAGATTTCAAAGGGCTAAAAAATGTTTATGGGAAAAAATAGTGTTTATATTTTCACTATACAACTTGTCGTTTTTTTAAAGTGGAAATGTAAGCAACAAACATTGTAACATGTTGGAAAAAAAATTATCGGTATAACAATGTATTTCAATTTTCTTTGTAAGAACTATGCATTTAATTAAAATTTTGATATGAGGTTTATAGGACCTCATGGAATATTAAATTCATACATGTAGCAATTTTTTTACACCATCTTAATTTATAAAAATCCTTTTTAATTGTACCATTTTCCGTGTCATACATTAAATAAGCACACACGTGTATACCTGACCAATTTTGATGGAGCTTTTTATTAGTTCGTTTTTAAAACTAATTAAAAACTTTGAAAAAAGTGATTTTATCAAAATAACATTATAGCACTGAGAATGTACTTCCATTTATATATGCATGGGAGATAAACATAACAAAACAAAGTCGGCATCTTTTTCAAAACATTTTATTAACAGTTTATAAATAATTTACACTGACAGAAACGCAAGAATATCCAGTTTCCAAAAACAAAACCAACGAATATACTCGTACATGAATATTTCAAACGTATAACAATCATTTTGTCATCAACCTAAGATGGAATTCAGACAACAGAAAATCTGCCATCTTCGACATTTAGTGGTAACTGCCCTTGGTATAGCCATGGGGGACGCCATTGACAGTGGCCCGAAAGCCATCATAGTCGGCCACATAATCCACTTGACGGATTCGGCCATTGGGCTCTCTCAAGTGGTAACTGCCTCGGACGCCACCGGCGCCATCGCCAGATTCGTGGCGCCCCTGGTAGTCTCCGGTGTAGTGGTCATCCACGGTGTACCCGAATCGGTAAGGACCCGAGTATCCGTTGCGGTTAATCTGCTGCTGATGGTAAATGTCGCTGGAACCGCCACCAGCGCTACCGCCGTAGTGGCCTGGGAGCGCCGTAACTACGACGCACACTGCTGCCACCATAACAACGATAGCTGAAAAATTCATTTTTGACAAGTTGGTCTGATTAAAACAGATTAATGTTTGGTTACTGTTGCTTTGTCGGATTCAGCTTTGCTTGTGATTTCAACATGATACTTTCTCCCTTTTATACCAGAGAAATTAGGAGAAAAAAAAACGCGACAAATTTTAGCCCCAATTAATCTTTCAACCAATTTTCAGTGCATGCTCAACTGGCCATGATCGCAGAATTTTCATATCATGAAATAAGTAAAGTAAATTTGGGTGTACTTTAAAATCTTCTCAAAATACATAAAATTTTAGCATTAGAAAAATGAATTTTGTCCAAATTATGTTACACCCTTGATTGATTTAATTGAACACTGACTTCCATTTCTGAGTGAATTTAAAAAAAACATTTTGTCATCAAATAAAACAGGTTTTTTAGGTTACTGGTATGCATTTACTTCTCAAATTATTAATTATTAAACACCGATAAAAATAAAAACATAGAAAAGGTTTATTTCAAAATGTTGTGTGGAAATAAAAATACAGAAAAATTGCCAAATTCTGTCATTAAAAGGTTAAAAAAAAATGTTCTTGCATTTTCAAAATTAAAAAAAAATTAATTAAAGCATTATCAAAATAACACATTTTGTTAATTTTGAAAGTGGTACACACTGAAAATGTATCAGTATTGTTCATTTCAACGTTCCATTACTTTTATCACAATATAATGTTCACAATCCATTAAATGACACATTCATATTTACTAAATATGTTATCAAACTTCACACAATACGAAAGTTTTGACTAGGTTCATGGGTGGTTAAGCATGTTTTACCAATAGGTTAAAATGAAATAAAAATAGGTATGGCCACAGTCGGTAACAGTCCAAATATCTTTGATATTTAAGGTCGTTTAATATCGCTACCTGAATTTCTTAACTTTTTGTGTAATTTTTATCTAGTTTTCTCGCAATTTTTCGCCATATAAAATACAGAAACCATGTTGGGTAAGTCACAAGCTTCAGCAAGTCAAGAACCGATAGGACTTCAGTTTACAATCTTAAAGCTAGCTATGAATTTTTCAACTTTGGTTGTTGTGGTGGCAGCACTGTGCCTCGCAGTTACGGCACATCCTGGGCACTACGGTGGAGGTGGTTCCAGAAACGTCTACCACCAGCAGCAGATTAACCACAACGGTTACACTGGCCCATACCGCTTCGGGTATACTGTGGACGACCACTACACCGGAGACTATCATGGGCGCCACGAGTCCGGTGATGGCGCTGGTGGCGTCCGAGGCAGCTACCACTTGAGGGAGCCCAATGACCGAATTCGGCAAGTGGACTACGTGGCAGACTACCAGGGCTTCAGAGCCACTGTAGATGGGGTCCCACACGGCTATACCAAGGGCAGCTATCACTAGCTTCACTGATAACTGATTTTGAAGACTACAATTTACATTTTGAATTGTCATGTTCATTTTTTACCAAAATATTGTGTTGTATATAGCTATTTTGCATACTGCAGTACTCTTGTACTGTCCGACTCTGTAAGTAAAGCATTGATAAGTACCTTTAATGGAATTGTTGTCTGCCGTTTAGTTGGATCAGTAATGTGCCAGCCTAACCCTGGTGAAAAAACAATAGAGATTTCTATTGTTTTCTATTGTTATTTGAAACGTTGTTTTCTATTGGTATCAATAGAACATTTCTATTGCTTTTATTGGTTTCAATTGTTTTCTATGGTTTTCTATTGTTTTCTGTTGTTCAGTCAATACAGCTAAACCATAGAAGTCAATAGAACTCAATACATTAACCATATAAATCAATTAAAATCAATAAAGTGTCCAAATAACAATAGAAACCAATATAAATGTAAATTATAGTTATACTTTCTTCATATATGTATTAAATTGGTGATGTAATTTATCGAGTTAAACAAAGCGTTAATTCGTTGCGAATGTTTTTTTGTGAAATATTGCCAGGCAAAATTAATAACAATTCGTAGGAACAATAAAACAATTAATAAAAAATGGGTAACAAAGCGTTTCCAACCTACAAATAAAATCTAAGATAAGTGTGCAAAAATGTTGATTCTTCTTCCGATTAGAAGTTGTTAAATTAAATTTTATATGAGTTTTTAAAAACTTTTTATCCTGATAGTTAACACGAAAATTGAGCATTATAAGTAACACTTATACTTAAAATCGATCGACCTTGTATGGTTTATATGTATAAATTTGCAATTAGAAATATCATCTAAAACGCAGGTGGTTTCAAAGTAATTCCCTTCACATAATCATGGACACATTTCATTTAAAAGTAATTGCATTTTGTAGATGGAATCTTATCTGGAATATGCTAGAAATTACACTTTTGGGAATGTGACAAATCTTCTTAAATTACGTTTATGAGCAAGCTCAAGAGGAAATCTTTATTTGTTCGGTTTTGATTTCATGTGTAGTTTTATTTGTATACTTGCGAGGAGTCACTACAGTGTTAAGATATATGAATACATTACACTACAGCCTGTTGTAGAACTATACTACACTGTTTTTTCAGCATTTCTAATAAGGGCCCAAATTGGACCAATAAGCGCTGGTGCGCCACTATGCAATTAACAGAAATCATGTATTTATCAGGCACAGGTTTTGGAGATACCTACCATGTTTCCAAAAAATTTACCAATAAGCGCTGGTGTGCCACTCAGCAATTAACAGAAATCATCTATATGCATCAGACGCAGGTTTTGGAGATACCTACCATGTTTCCAAAAATTGGACCAATAAGCGCTGGTGTGCCACTCTGTACTTAGCAAAAATCCTCTATGTATCAGACACAGGTTTTTGAGATGCCTACAATGTTTCCACAAATTGGACCAATAAGCGCTGGTGCGCCACTCTGCAATTAACAGGCATCATCTATGTGCATCAGACGCAGGTTTTGGAGATACCTACAATGTTTCCACAAATTGAACCAATAAGTGCTGGTGTGCCACTCTGCAATTAGCAGAAATCCTCTATGTAGCAGGCAAAGGTTTTTTAGATGCCTACAATGTTTCCACAAATTGGACCAATAAGCGTTGGTGTGCCACTCTGCAATTAACAGGCATCATCTATGTGTATCAGACGCAGGTTTTGGAGATACCTATACAATGTTTCCACAAATTGGACCAATAAGCGCTGGTTTGCCACTCTGCAATTAACAGACATTATCTATGTGAATAAGACGCAGGTTTTGGAAATACCCATACAATGTTTCCAAAAACTTTACCAATAAGTGCTGGTGTGCCACTCTGCAATTAGCAGACATCCTCTATGTATCAGATACAAGTTTTGGAGATACCTACAATGTTTCCACAGAGTTACTTACAGTTACTCACATGAATATACATGTACAGTATGGTACATTTGTACTGTACTTTTGATATAAAGTACCTTATAAATATCTATGGATATGGATGGCTCTGAGTACAAATTATCCACCGAGATTTTAAACCGATCAATACAATGACCCAAAAAAAAGACAAGGAAGACTGAAAGGCTTTTTCAGGTTTTTAAATTTGAGTATATTTATCTGGTATCATACACATTATACACAAGACACCAAAATGGCATTGATTAACTCAAATCAGAAGCATTTGCACAGCAAACAGAAGATATTTTTGAAGTAGAAAGATGTATCCAAAGTGGTCTTAAGTATTCTCCACGGCGCTAGTAGTAACTTCCCTTGGTGTACCCATGTGGTACTCCGTCTACGTAAGCTCGGAAACCAGCATAATCTGCCACGTAGTCCACACGACGTAATCTGCCGTTGGAATCCCGCAGGTGGTAACTGCCTTTGACTCCACCAGCGCCATCGCCTGATTCATGGCGTCCGTGGTAGTCGCCGGTGTAGGGGTCGTTCACGGTGTATCCGAACTGGTAGGGGCCGGAGTAACCGTTGTGGTTAATCTGCTGTTGGTGGTAGATGTCACTGGAACCACCACCGCCATAGTGTCCTGGAAGCGCCGTAACTGCCAGGCACAGTACTGCCATAAGGGCGATGAAAACAGCGGATTGCATTATGGCAATTTTGGGAGTATGATGGAGTTGTTGTTGTTCCTTCGAGTTTAATCGAGTTTGTGTTTTCTGTGCAGAAATTCGTGTCTTTTATAGGTAATTTTTGGCGAGAAAACCTTTGGAAAAGAATGTAAGTTTCTGTACCAATCTCCATTTGCTCACATATTTGGGGTACGGTGTCGATGTTGGTTAACCACCGTTAATCTGCGCCAATTCCGTACACAATCAACTTTTTTTATGTATAAGAATTTGGGTTTGGTAATATATTTTATTGTGATTCTTCTGATCTTTGCCATTCTTTTCGTGTGATCGGATACACCCTCTTTTTTTATCCCGGATAATATAGGTATGTCGATTATCACTTGTATGAGTCACACTCACAATAAACGATCCATTTTTAATAATTAATATACCTTCTCATGATTACAAATTGTGCTGGCACGCAACCGGAAGTTAATTTAATTTTGTATCATAAACTGATGTACTGTGCAGTAGAACGTGTCTAAATGCATGCCTTGTAAATTCATAACCTCTCTAAAAGCATGAAATCTTCCGGTCCCGACATGTGACCCGTGAGACCTGTCTAAAAGCATATTTTTCACCGGTTCCAGAAGTATGCATTTAGACAGGTTCTACTGTATCAAGTCAATTATGTGATGCAATGTGACTTATTTTTGCCCTAACACAAACTGCTAAATGTGTAACAAAATCTACACCCACGTTATCTGTTTATATATAAAAAATATATACTTGAACTAAATCTTAATATATTATTTGAATTTAATGTGATGGCATGCTTCATTGTCCTTTATTTAAAAAAAATAGCAATTAAAAAGTTAATAATGGAGTGGTAAACTAAGCATTTCAAACTGGATAATTTATACAGATAAAAAATAGGAATGATGTAAAAAAATTGAATTTTTTGAATATAACGTTAATGTGTATCATTCACATTAACGTTATATTCAATTTTTTTTTGTTTTGGAAGTTTATCAGTTTAAGGTTTTTTGAGCATTTTTTGAGAATTTTTTTACTACCTCAATTTTGATATCACAGTATATATATGACAATAATGTTATTTTATCAATCATCAGCTCAAATATATTAGACAAGACAACATCAGTTAAATAACAAATTTAGCGTTCATTTGTAGACCTACAATACCATCATGCATTTCTCGGTTTTCGTTGTTTTTGGGGCAGCATTGTGCTTTGTAGTTACGGCGCTTCCTGGTCACTATGGCGGTGGCGGCGCTGGGGGTGGTTCCAGCAACATCTACCACCAGCAACAAATTGGGCACAACGGTTACACAGGCCCATACCGCTTCGGGTACACCGTTGATGACCACTACACCGGCGATTACCACGGGCGCCATGAGTCCGGTGATGGCGCTGGTGGCGTCCGAGGCAGCTACCACCTGAGAGAGCCCAATGGCAGGATCCGCCGTGTTGACTATGTGGCCGACTACCAGGGTTTCAGAGCCACCGTTGATGGGGTACCACATGGCTACACCAAGGGCAGTTACCACTAACTGTTAAATCTGTCCTTTACCTACAAGTACTATATATTTCTGCAATAGTTAACAATTAAAGTTATATTTTGCGAATTCATAGTAAAGTTTATACAAATTTTATGTAATAAATAACATGGAAATAACATCTCAGAGATAACCATGCACTGGAATGTGTAACTGTATTGTTGTTAAAATTATGTATGAATTAGTCTTATTGAAAATGTAAATAAAACCATATTTGAAATAATTACTTGATTGATATTTGCAGTTCTATGGTGACGTGACTGTGCAATTCTTATAACATAGAATACAATTAGGGGTACTCAAACGAACTTTTCACTTGGGCTATCTCCATTTGGCCCACATGACATATGGTGCGCATGCGCAGTAGTTTCAAGCAGTTCTGCCAGCGTCCACAAGTTGTGTCTTTTGTGAAATGTGCACAAATGCAGCTTGTGCAGGCCTGCCAAGTTAGACAGTGAATTGCAAGAGCAAATTGCAGTTAAAACCTTTCTTTTTTTTTCCAGCAATTCTGCAAGCCCCATTGCAGTAGGTCCAACCAATTAGAAGGCGTCATTTTAAAAACTAAGTCAGCACATGTACAATGGCCCCAATTAACTGATTAAACTGCCGATATGTGTGAAATTTGTGGGGTCTGTTTGAGTACCCCTATAGAAATCATGGTTTTGATGTGGTGCATTGTGGGTAGATCAGAATCTTTGAGTCAAAATCTGACAAATCCATTCCATTTATTGGTATTTCCACTTTTGTCGTTCCAAACTTGTTCTTATGTATGATTATTAACTTAAAACCTTTTTTCAAATCATATGTTATTAAGGCGTGGATCTAACTGAAATTTTAGTTGACGTTCTAAATGGATTCATTAACGTTTTGAATTTATAGTTGGCACATAAATTAAAATTTAAACTAGATGATCACGTATTCATAACGTACAGATATATTTGCTAGATGTAATTTCACTTAGACAGACATTGAAACATAATAGAGACATTGTTAATGCCTAAAATACCAATTATCATATCTGTCTGTATAGTATCTGACTAAACATTTATTGACATTTTTATTATGTTGTTGTTTATGTAACATAATGCTTCATTTAAGTGACTAAAATAGCGGCATTTGCATGACAAATTCCATAGAAAAATGTGTGACTCGTTTGATAAATATTGTGGTAATTAGTTAGGAGATAGTTCATTAAAAAGGAATGAGCCTTGGATTATGTTTGAATATTTTCAAACAAATTACTGAATTCTCTGAACAGTAGAGCATTATGAGGTCATTTAAAAAAAACGTCTTCAAGAGGAGGTAGGAGGTCAGCTGGCATGTTGACACCATGTGGACAGGGGAAGAGGAGTGATGAAATCCATTATGGACGTCCACTAATTATGGTATTTTACAATTTTTAGTTTTCCTGTTTAATTGAGTTTTAAAGGTCTTTTTTTTTTTTTTTTTTGCATGAATGTTTATTCCCCACTAGGGGGAAAGCGCCGCTATGAGTTTTAAAGGTCAGTGAAAGGGAAAATAGACACCTGAAGAAATGTGTACCCAATCCCAAATATACTCGAATTTTTAAAAACTTGCATGGGAAAGTCGGGAATTGTCCCTAAATTGTCCATTTTTATGCTGGGATTTCATTTCGAGGTCAGGACATTTTTGTTAATCAAAATACTGAAAAAATGTCGATGAATGGGTAGCCAGATTGATGCTTGAAAATTTATAGGATGGGCCTTTTTATGTTCCAAAAAATGTTATTCACCCTACTTTTCAAAAAAAAAATATGGACGTCTATAAGGAAGGAGACGGGAGGGTCTGGGATAAAATGGACAAAGTGTGGACAGGAGGGGAAAAGGAATGTCAACTTTTTTAATTTTATGAATGATCCCTGATGACAACCAAAATTTGTTTTCAAACTTTTTAATTAATTTCAACATCCGGGTATCATACACAAAAATGTCATTAATAATTAAGAATTAGAAACATTTGCACAGCAAACAAAGATAAACATCAAACATCAGTCAAGAAACACCAGTAGAAAGATGTGTCTAAGTGGAGAGTTCTGCAAGGTGCTAGTGGTAACTTCCCTTGGTGTAACCATGTGGTACTCCATCTACGGTGGCTCGGAACCCAGCGTAGTCAGCCACGTAGTCCACACGACGGATTTTGCCGTTGGAATCCCGCAGATGGTAGCTTCCTCGAACGCCACCAGCGCCATCGCCGGACTCATGGCGTCCGTGGTAGTCGCCGGTGTAGGGGTCGTTCACGGTGTATCCGAACTGGTAGGGGCCGGAGTAGCCGTTGTGGTTAATCTGCTGTTGGTGGTAGATGTCACTGGAACCACCTCCACCACCGCCATAGTGTCCTGGGAGCGCCGTAACTGCCAAGCACAGTGCTGCCATAAGAGCAATGAAAACAGCGGATTGCATAATGACGATAGTTGTTTTGCGAATTCAAGACTTGACTTGTTGTTCCTTCAGGTTTGACTGAGTTTGTGCTTTCTCCGAAATAATTCTTGCCTTTTATACTTAAAGAATAGCGTGAAAAGTTTTTTTCCAAACTCATTTCAGTGTATTCGCATGCGAATTTGCACATATAGGCTATTGTGTCGATTTTGGCTAGCAACTATTAATATCGTTTTTTCTGTAACAATCAACTTTTTTTAAGGATAATTAAGGTTCGGAAAAAGTAGATCTTTCTCCAAATTTCTTGTGATCGTTGACCTTGTTTTGATCTGATTAGACATTCGGATAAAATTGCCTATCGATTAACCGGGAAAGTGTAACAAATTGTTTGACATAAGTCACTAATGTGGTTGCTATTGCAAATAGTACTAACACTCGACTGTATAAAGTGTCATCTATGGGGCCATTCAAAAAAGGCCACCGAAATTAGTTTAAAAAATTCACGTTTTCCAAACACCCACACCTCTTGTCCACACAGTGGCCATTCTAAACCACACCACACCATTCCCTCCCCTCATGGACGTCATTAATATTTTTGAAAAGTCCAGAACATTTTGTTGGAACATAAAAAGTCCCATCCTATAAATTTCCAAGCATCTGCCAAGCACTGCCAATTCCGCGACATTTTTCCAGATTTTTCTGATTAACGGAAATTTCCTAACCTCGAAAGGAAATTCCAGCGTAAAATTCGTGTTTAACACAAATTGTGACATAATTCCTGACTTTCTCCCCGAGGTTTTAAAAATTCAAGTACATTTGGGACTTGGGACACACTTTTTCTGGCGTCACCTTCCCTTTTCACTAATTTTTAAAGCTCAATTAAACAGAAAATCCAAAAACTGAAAGATACCAACATTAGTGGATGTCCATAATGGCTATCCCATCCCCCTCCTGTCCACCTGGTGTCAATATGCCAGCAGGCTACCCCCCTCCCCCCAACCTCTCTTGAGGACGTCCTTCTTGAATGGCCCATAAGTTTCATTGAAGATTATCAGGTGAAATGAATGCGATTTGCCCTTTGATTGTCCTAATTTGTTGATTGAATTTTTCATGGAATTTTTCGTGTAAACTTAAAATACTACACTGATTTTTTACTCTTATGGTAAGTTATATATTTTTTTAAAAAATTGTCAAATTTTTCATGACAACACCGTGGAAATGATTTATACGTTTTTACTATGTACGAAAAATTTGCAAAAAATAAATTTTGTTTAAACACTTTTACTTCTTTAAAAAAAACTGTACCTAATAATGATATTAAAAACTTTAAAAAATGAAGCGGCTAACTAAGCGTTTCCAAATATTTGAGATATAAATAAAAAAAATGTTTAAAAAGTAATTGTCTTGTTTCGTATAATATATAGTTTTTTTTTTTTTTTGGTTTAAAGTATTTTTTTAGAGATTTTTTCTTTCAAATTTCTCCAAAATGTAATGTATATAAGATGTGAGAAATAATGTTTGAACATCACAAATTCATACTATTCAGCCAAACAACAAACAAGTCCAGATTTCATCTGTAAGCCAAAGTTATAAATATGAATTTGTCCGTTTTCGTTGTTTT
>JAQGBW010004264.1:0-14148 GCA_034698625.1 Julus scanicus
TCCGGTGGGTGGGGGCGTGGTCACCTCCCACCGGAAACCCCCACCCACTTGTGCTATCTGGGTGCCCTATACTACTTGTCTTTGAAAAAAATGCATGGCAGGTCAAGTTTTGAATGAATTTCGGGGACGTCCGTTTTGAATGGCCCCTGATACTTTAACTACAATATGTTCTAATGGTGCACACCTCTTAAAAATGGAGCCTTAAAGGAAATTACTGTAAAATAATTAGTTTTTAAAGTGGGACAATAGGACCTTTCCTTTCCTTATTCAAATATACATGTAACATATTTGTGTTTACGATATTAACAAAAATCTGTTGTGTGGGTGGCTTTTATATAATTAGTATTTTCGAGATTTATAATTTGATTAAAAACCAACACAAAAGAATAAATAAATAATAACTTTTTTAAATGTAACCCGGTCTTGTCAGCCACTAATTTATTATTTAAATATTATAGTCATGCTTAAGTTAATAAAATAATAGTTTTACGTTTATATGTTTACCAAGTTTAACTATATTTTTGCACACACAAAATTCTATACATTTCTGAAGAAAATATTATACTTGATTGTATAATATGCCACAAAAATTACTGGTCATAGTGTGATAAAAAGATAAGTAAAATTAAGTTTCCAAAAACGTAAAAAACAGAAAAACAATTTTTTTGTTCTGTGTCATTTTTAAAGGGATTGGTCTACAATTTTTTATTGATAATGTTAATTTCTGCGGTAAATTTGGAGCCTGCGGCAGAAATGAGGAAAAGTGTCATCTGGGAGCAATATGTGGCGACCCTGACATGTTCACCATGTTTAAAACTGATTTCATGAATACGTATGCTCGTCAGATTCTAAACGAAAAACATTGACAGTGTGCCAAATTAAAAGCGAAGGCCCAAGGATTCGACAATAGACTTCAAGTAGTTATATCATGGAAGCTATTTGCAGCATCAGAGTCAATAACCCTTTTCCTGTAGCTGAATACATCTGATTCACTCCCTGATTCGCACATGTAATGCATTCCTATATTTTATGCAATCATAAATATTTACATTGTCTACATCAGTTGGATTTGTGTTAATTTTGTGCTCAAATTTTTTTTTTTGCTTCATGAAAGAATGTCCATCTTTAAATTAATACAAATTAAAAGTCACGTGATGCGCTTAATAAGGCCCATTCCAAAAACCAAGAAAAGATTACACAATGTCTCAATAAACTACATCGTGTACATTACTGATACTTTAAAAAAAAATTAAAACAAAACGGTACCTTTGAAACATGTGATACCCTTGTGTCATTGAAGTCTCCATACCATCGTGTAACAAAAATAATACCCATAAGTCCTGATATAATAAGCTGAAAGTAAATATGTTAATGAATGGTGTGCATAACAAACTAAATTACCTAATGGTGCTAAACCGGAATAAAATTAATTACTCCATCAAGCACAATACGAAATTTAATTGGATCTAGTCTTGCAACTTACTGGAATTCCAGCCCAGTGGGGTAAATCCCTAATCCTTAAGGATGGAGATACTGTTGCAGTAAAGATGGCCATTGCAGAAAGGGCAATGCCTAGAAACAACTGAACCACCACTAGAACCAGCAATAGCCGATAATAACGCATTCTGGGCCTTCTTCGACCTAAAGGGTTGAGAATGAAATCATAGCTTTTGAATAATTTAAACAGATAGTTTAATTATGGTACAAAAATGATCCACTCTAAATACTTTAATCACAATAGATTCAATACTATGGGCCCCATTACAGAGCCATGGGCACCTTTGGTAAGCATATGGGCTTGTAAATAACATGCCTTACCTCCTCTTTACAAATTCTTGTGCACATGCTTGACAATTGAAATTAATGGACAAGGATAGATTCACTGTCAATGACAGTAACACAGATAACAATTGATCAATATATGTACAAGTTAACACGATGTTTTTCACCAGTCACCACAAACTACGAACTATATGATAAATAAAAACAGCTTTAAAAATCCAAAAAAAAAAATATATTAAAAAAAAATACCGTGCCTTCTATATTTAAATTGATCTGCCGACTTCGCTGGAGAGAACGTCGTGTGGGTACATGACGACCACCCAAAAAAGGTGGGCTAACATTTAAAGGAACAGTAGTGGACATACAGTCCAGCTGAGACAAGGCTGGTCTCAGCTGACCCATCTGGGGTACAGAGCCATTTCTATACCGTAATTTAGCTATATGAGAAACGCAACAGACGTCGAAATTACAAATTAACAAAAATCAAGAAATTTATTTTTTTAAATTACACACTATTTGACCAGAGCAGCGTTGAGTTACAAGTGGTTGACATTCTATTTTAATTAATGTATTGACTCTTTATATTAAATAATACATATATACAAAAATGTCACGGACTACTAATAACAGCACGAGATTTTATAAAGTAAGGAACATCTTTATAGTTATTGTTGCTGGAATGGTGTTTGGATAGCCGTTATGCTAACAGTTTGGTGTATTGTATTCAAACAGATGTTACTGTTTTCTACAGGAATTTAGCCTGATATTCAAGGAAATTTTTCCCAAAACTTCATGGATTTCTGACATACAGCACGATCGAGATTTTACAAAGCAACGGAACTTTCCATTAAATGTCTCTGCAGTGATATTTGGTTATGCTAACAGTTTGATACCTTATATTCCAACAGATGCTGTCATTTTCTACAGGGATTTAAGCCTGATATTCCAGGAAATTCCTCTCAAAACTTCATGGACTTTTGATATACAACACGATATATTATTACACAACGATTATATACGAGTATATTTGCCGGAAAATGCGTATTCCAAGAAAGTTTTATCAATAAACTTGCATTTTAATGGCCAATTGCGAACACACAAGCTCATGCCTCGGTTAACTTTTACTATAGCGTTAAAGAAAACCATGAAAACAACCGTAAAATTTCAAATAAAAATCACACCATTTTGTGAACAGCTGGGAATAGTTTACACATCATTTAAGGATGACACATACATGTACTAAGTTGGTTGCCAATGACAAATATGCAGACAACGTAAAATCGCAAATTTAGACACCGATTCCTTATTATACCATTTCATATGCAACACAAAGAGGAAACAAGGAAACCGTTATTATGAGATGAAACGTAATCTGCTTGAAATGCTTTTTATTACTTAAAAACAAGAAAAAAGCCCTTGGAAAAACTGAATACAAGCCTTTGCATTGTACCAAAATAATTGTACACATGTACGAGTAACATTCGTAAACTGAGTTTTCCCCCAATAACAGTTGCTGACTACACTCAGATTAGTGTTGTACAACGATCATTTTCAAGGAAACGCAAGAAATTAATACTAATACAACTTGCAAAGGCAATTTGACCTTCTTACATTTTTATAGCGACTCGATTTTTATATTCAATAGTAGTGGTAAGTTATGACTGAAATCACCATATTCAATCAAATACATCAACAATGGTTGGACGGATTCCAAACACAGTTAGTTTTATGTAGAATATTTCTCTGTGTACACATAAAATGTTTAACAGACACTTTTTCAGAAGTTTTGTAAACTAGTTAAGTCTGCCCCCGAATTCTGCCATTTGCATGATATGGGTCCTCAAGACGTCTAGAATATGACGTCACTTGCATGCACAAAATAATTCTTTGGAAATCGTGAAAAGGGGCCATTCAAAAAGGACGTCCCCGAAATTCCTTCAAAAGTTGAATACCCCTACCTTCTTTTCCACAAGGTGCCCATTTTAGCCCAGACCCCTCCCTCATAGATGTCCTTAATGGGTTTTTTTTGGAAAAGTTGGGTGTCCAGAAAATGTACTGGAACATGCAAGGGCACATCCTATAACTATTCACGCACCCGTAGATTTTTCAAGCCCCCCGTCGATCTTGCTGCCAATTTCACGACATTTTCCCAGATTTTTCTGATTAACGGAAATTTCCTGACCTCGAATGGCAATTCCAGCATAAAATTGGCGTTTAACACAAATTTAGGCATAATTCTCTACTTTTCCCAGATTCTAAAAATGTAGGTACATTTAGGAATGGGGACACATTTCGTCTGGTTTCCCTTTCCCTTAACTTTAAAACTCAAATAAATAGAAAAACTGAAAACGGAAAAATGCCATCATTAGTGGACCCTCTCCCCCTGTCCACATGGAGCCCACACTCCAGCACCCCCCTCCCCCTCTACCTCCCTTTTGAGGACGTCCTTTTTTGAATGGCCCCAAAAATATAAAACAATGACAAATATTTCACAATGGTCTTCCTCTACATTTAAAACAAGCTGTCAATTATTGCTAATTAGACAAAAAAGATGGCAAATAATACCTTTGTTGATGATGGCCATGGCCACACTGGTGACCAATAAGGTTCCATGTTGGCTACTGTTTAATCCTTGCGACCACATGATTTACGATTTGGTTGATGTGGCTTAACAACGTTTACCCAATAATCCAGAATATATATCAGTGCTAGTCGATGGAGTACTCACAAAATAGCTCCCAATTTATTTTAGGATGACCAAAGGTCATTATTATCCCAATAACTGTAGTAATACATTCAGTAGTTAAAGCGATTCATAATTGCATGGTGTGTAGTGAAGCTGAACATACACATCATTTTGCAGTAGTTCCAGTAGCATTCATAAAAAGTTATTTACGCCTAGATTGAGAGAGTAAATTTAGTTACTGCAAATCCCCCTTTTTCGGAGCAAATGAGAAACTTTGGGGAACAAGTTAGACAAGCCAAAAGACTGTTGGAAGGAACTCAAAAGTAGCTCCCTTTTGGTTCTCTTTATTTTTTAAAGTACATGCCAACTCTGTCCCTAAAAAAGATGCAGAAAAGTTGTAACGGTTGCGCAGCTTTAAGTGTAGCTTGTAAAAATGCTTCCCTGAAAAAAAAAAAGCTAATTGGCAACCGTTTATGTCAGATGCGGATGCAATCTGGGTTGGGTGGACTTGTTTTAAGATTATGTTCCTTGTATTTTTTTTTTAATTTTTAGGAAGACTTTGTTTATTTGCTTACAATTAAAAAGAACATTTTATATTTGTTAAGAAATTTATTATGCCAAATAGTTATTTGTCTCGATTTTATTTGAAGTCTCTTTTGCTTGGCTATATGAATGGATTTTCATTAATTTTATCCAGTTTTAGCTCTCTACACTTTTTACTGATAAATCCGATTATTAGGGGTTGTCACGTGATTTATTTTTAAACATTAAAAAATGAATTTGCATGGAATCGATTGAATAGAGCACATTTCAGCCATTTTTAATCAAATTCTGTTTTTTTAATACACTAAAAATCCATAACGTGACTACTCCTATAGGAAAACTATCTTTATGCATTAACACTATACTTTTTTTCCACGGCTTTACGATTCTTCTTCTTGAAAAACCACTTCGGGGTCTCGTGTGTCTAACATGCGTCACCCCGAAGTGAATTTAACTACTAGTTATTATTCAAATTTGTTATTTTGAAGAAAAAATGAACAAATTCGTGCACGACACACATATATGTGCATGATACATGTTCAGACTTGTCTGAACAAGTTTTTCGTTTCTGCTTGGTTTTAATCAGAAAACAATAATCCAAATTATAAATTTTAAGGCATGTCTGAACTTAAAAATATTTTTATAAAAATATTTCTTTTTTCCAGCTTATCCAAATTCTCCAGTCTTTATAAGTAGGAAAAACAATCATGTATGAATAAAAATAACAAAAAAAAAATCAGAAACAATAATCAGATTAACGGGGGTTTGAAACCCTATCCTTTACAAGGGGTAAATTTGCAACGACACTCACAGCCAAACAAAATGAGATTAAATAAAAATAAAAATTGTTTAAAATGGCTTGTCTTTTTTCACTATAAAATAGTAGATATTTTAATAAATAAATAAACAAGTTTGAAAAATGTCCGATAATTTGCATTCTCATGCTGCACGTGCTGGCCGCATGTTTTTATTGTTACTGCACTGATTAAATCAGCAGCCAATAATTCAACGGTTAGCAACATGTTGGAATTTGGCTTTACATTCACTAATCACGTCCTATGAATGTATCGTGCTGCAAAAAATGTGCCAGCCCAGCAATTTAAACACGATTTTAAATTAGGCCTCATGTTACGCATAAACAATTATAGTATTCGGGCACATTTTCTCATCGCTCGTAATTCTTGACCTTGACATACTCAACAAGTGTTACAAGGAAAACAAATTTGAAAGCAGGCACCAAATTGTGTTCAACAACGCTAAATTAGCCAGCAGGACTCGAGGCAATAGAATTATGTATACATAGTACCATACAATACATTGTAAAGTTACTAGTCATAGCCCTTACTGGAAGGCATTTTAAAAACTGGATAAATTAATGCAAATGCTCACAAACTCTTAACATATACTAGTACATATCAAGGAACTTTAAGACGTAATATTGCGCCATATGTTATTTTAAATATTTTTTTTTTTCTAATGCAGCATTGAACAGAAAAAATCGAGTGAATTTTGTGTACATGCAGCATGTTTACAATCTTTATCAACAACAATACTGTATTTATTATCCCCATTCTGATGACCAAAACTGTTTTTATAATGTTTAAATTAAGGGGGATTACAACCCTATCCCCTTCAATGAGCCAAATTTGCAAAGATACTCACAGTGAAACAAAAAAAAGATTAAATAAAAATAAAAATTGTTTAAAATAGCAAAAATCAGCAAGGTGTAGATCGTGTCATTTTTCACTTTAAAATATTTTTTTTTTTAAATTAATATTTACTAAATTATTATTTGCATTTTTGCACTCACAATTACTTGCCTATTTCATGCTGCCACCTACTTGCAGCATGTGCAAACTAACGAACATTTTTCAATTAACTTGTATATTAATTTTAAAAAAATCTACCATTTCAAAGTGAAAAACGACAAGTTGAGCCCCTTGCTGATCCATCAAGCTACCCCAAACAATCTCCCCCCCCCCTCCCCCAAATCCCCCTCCCCCAAATCCCCCTCATTCAACTGTGAGCATCTTCGCAAACCCGACCCATTGAAAAGGACATGGTTGTAAGCCTTCTTAATAAGCGTTAGGTGTTAATAAAAAATTGCAATCTGAAGCAAATCCAACTGCTTTTTATATAAAGTAAATACTACACTATTAATAAGCTAAATTTTTAGTTTTATAGAAGTAAAATAATGGTAAACAAAAACATGCAATGAATGCTTGCGTAATCAACATTCTCAAAAACTACTGTAGTTCTAAAAAAAGCAATGATGACATCGTAAGTGTGTGAGCAATTTGGCAGAGGTATAGGCAACAATAGAACATTGTTAATTATATAATAATTATACCATGATGTCATTAAGGAGTGCAACCATTTTTAAACATCACATATGTTTACATAAGCTGCAGAAATTTACACGTATAATAAATCAATGATAAGCGATAAAAATAAGTACTTCCAGAATATGCTAAATCTTCTCTAAAACTATTTGTTTAATAAACTTTTATTCAAACATCACTTAGATACGATAATTTCAGGTCGTATTCATACTCAAAGGAATGCGGATTGTTTAAAGAGGGTATCTCATAATCTTGTGGTTTTACAACTGTGAGAAACAGCAGAAGTAGGTTAAGCTTATGTCTTGTTGAGAAAATAAGGTGCCCAAAGTGAGCAAAAAAATTTTAGAATAGACATGGAGGCCTAACAGTCCACAAATCTTCTCAATAGAATCCCGTATGAAAGAAAGTTAATTTCTTTATTGGCGTATAACTAACCCAGCTACCCCATGAACCACTCCTTGAAAACTTGCAGATACCGATACTAAGAACCTCTTTCATGAAAGAAGTTGGAATTGAATAGCAAACTGTGTGGGCCCGAATAGATTAAGGTGTGGACAGTGGAGGGACACCTCTATGGAACCCATGTAAAAAATAAATGGAAAACTTGCTTCACATTTTCGTTTCCTTTCTCCCCTCCCAGTTAAGCTATTGTATGCAAATAGTATGTTTCCCATTTTTAAATTATTTAATTGGAATCCAACAATCTCATTTCCGTCCTTGTTCCATCGTTTTTAACTCCCCAATTGCGTTAACAAATCAAAATGTGCACTAGCCCGTAAAAATAGTCCATTTTCTTTTTAACTTCACCCCATTATGAGATGACACTGCACATCACTTGAAACAAAAGAGATGGGGTGAAATGAATTTGGAACAGGGCACCTGGACATCAGACGAATGACTGGCCAAGCCAATCGCCCTTGAGGGGCTAATTTGGTAAAAATAACAACCCAACCTTTCTATGAGTTTACACAAAAACTTCTTGCAATGAATATTCAGCAAAAAAAACAAATTTTAGACGATAACTTCAGAATATAACTGTAGATTTCGTACAAATTGTTGTCCAGAAAGAACTCCTCCTTCCCAAATTATAATCCTTTTAGAGATTCTATTTTGCAGAATTTGCAAACATATACGTATAATGTACACAAACTTGTTACAAAAAAATCGAAGTCAACTTTCTACGTTTTCTAAATTTCTAAAATTGGGTAATGAACTTTTGGCCATTGGACACAGTATTTAAGTTACATCCGCCATCTTTAAATACTGATAATGGTTTCTCCAGAAAGGTAATATACGTTTCCCGGTCGAGTTGTTATGGTAAGGGCATCTGAGTCCCTGAAACGATCCAAACTGATACCATGCACCTGACAGATAATCCACATTTAAATTCATAAACGAAATCTTAAAACTGGGCCATACGCATTGGACATATGTAGTAAGTCATATCCGCCATCTTTAACTACTGATGGTGGTGGTTTCTCCAGAAAGGTAATATAACAAGTTTCCCGGTCAAGGTGTTATGGTATAAGGGCATCTGAGTCCCCGAAACGGTCCAAACTAATACCATGCACCTGACAGCCCTGGTGAAAAAAGCAATAGAAACCAATAGAGATTTCTATTGGTCTCTATTGTAATTTGGCTACTTAATTGATTTTAATTGTTTTCTATGGTTCCTGTATTGACTTCTATTACTTCTATGGTTTAGCTGTATTGACTGAACAATAAAAAACCATAGAAAACAATTTAAACCAATAAAAAACAATGGGCCAAATAACAATAGAAATATATATTGTTTTTTTCATCAGCGCTAGGCAATCTACTGTTGGATTTAGAAACAAAATCTTAAAATTGGACCATGCACATTGGGTGTTATGGTACAAGGGCATCAGAGTCCCCGAAACGGTCCAAACAGATTCCATGCACCTGACAGCTAATAAGCAATAAACTTACAGGGAACAAGTATTTCAAAGAAATGCATGCATCTGAAGATAGCACTGACACAACACTGTAAACATCACCGCTGCTCTGGTACATAGTAATCCCATCGGAAAAGTTTGAATTTCCAGTATAAACATCCCCCGAGAACTGCAATGTTAATGTTTTCGTTGACAAACCTTTACCAGCTGTGTTACCCATCGGTTCAAAATCACGTCGTTAGCCCTGTTGCAAGTATACGGTACGCATGCCAACACTGTCTGTAAGCCGTTTAATCCTCCTTGGCCACTGAAGAGTCACGGTACGCATAGCGGTATTCCCCTGCCCGCTCGTACCGGTAACGAACGCCGAATCTGACCCCTTTTTCGCGCTGCCTTTGGCACGGTTCAATAGGACGTTCTCAGCGCGCCAGGACCAATAACAAAAGAGAACGTAGCAATTCAAGGCCCAGGGTGAGGGAAAAATGCATCCAGGGGAAGGTCTAGGTGAGATGGGGGAAAATTTAAAGCAACGCATTTTTTTTATTTTTATGGTTGTCTCGTTACACGTGGGGACCATGAGGAATTTTAATTGATGAAGGTCTGCCACTCTCGTAAAGGCACTTGGGGAGCATGGAGAAGGTGGTCACGAATTGGAAATGATCGCCCTGGAGCAAATCATTATTACATTACCGCCATAATCGACTCCTGATTTTATCGTCATTGGCCAACGAATTTAGTTTCCCCGCGCGGATGCATATGGAAATATACTAAACCACTAGAAGAAAAATATGTAAAACCAAAAATATGGAATAGATATGATATGTGACATTTTATTAATTTTCCCCGTCACTAAAATGCTTTGAAAAACAAGAAACAATGCATATAGTACACACAAGGTCATCACATTTTGGGGGGCAGTAGGGTTCAGATTCTTATAGTGGACCATTTTGGCCATATTTTTAGGATTGCCAGCATTATGCAGGATTTAGCAGAGCCGAAAATTGGCTCAGGTTTAATAAAAAATTTAACTTTTACTTTAAAAAAGTGCACTTTTACATAAAGCCGGGTCGCCAGCAAGACGTACATGTACGTGTATATACACGTTTTTTACAAACATATGCAAAAAAGTTTGCCCTCCGGGTTGGTTTCAGCCGCCATTTCTTAAATATATATAAATATCAAAATTGTACAGCTATTAAAGACATTTAATTAGTGTAAAATTTTGATATTTACATATATTTACAAAATGGCGGCTGAAACAAACCTGGAGGGCAAACGTACGTTTTTGCATATATGTTTGTAAATACGTGTATATGTTACAGTCAATGTGTCAAACCATGCAGTCATTTTGTAAACTGACAAAATGTACAAAATGACTGGTCACATAATGACACACGATTATCAAGCTAATTGTTCAGTCATTTTGTAAAATGACTATTTTTTACACATTGACTGTAGCATAGTATAAACGTACATGTACGTCTTGGTGGAGACCCGGCTTAACAAAAATCGCACTCTGAATGAAGAAAACTTGCATTTTTAAAACAGAAAAATAGTACTTTTACTGCTTTGCATATTTACTTTGAAAATCGCATTTTAACTACAGAAAAATTGCATTTTTACCTTAAAATTGCCCTTTTAATGCATAAAAATTGCATGTTTAAAACAATAAAATCGTTCTAGCACAGCAAAAAAATTGTATAAAAGAAAAATCGCTCGTTAGCCGATTAACTGACTATGCAATTCAATTCAACTCAAAAACTAGGTTCAAATAACATAATAATAATAAATTATCGCAGTATACATAGTAGTTGGCAAAATGGGTTTTCCGCTATATACTATAGGTGGGTCTAAACCACAACACATGAAAAGCCATTAAATGTTTTCTCTTATGGTTTTATTATTGAAATTTCTTATAAAAATGAGTTCTGCTAACTGTCATTGACCTGGAAAACAATACCTTCTGAATTAGATTGCTACTTGGAAAGTCACTTTGAGGATTGTATGACTATGAAGGGTCCTGATTGTTTTACCGTGTTTTTAAAATCTTCCAAATACTTAACCCATTTACCGCTTTTTCAAATCATGGTACGCATTAAGGTGTAAATATACCACCGCGGGATGTATGGAGGAAAGATGTTATTCAAACAATGTTTTTATGAGAAAAACACACACACGTATTTCATTTTTTTTATACTCTTTTAAATTCATAACCTGATTTTTCTACATTTCATTTGTGCCGAGAGCTGAAACATTAATTGTTGTATTCAAACAGATGTTTTCATTTTTTTCAAGAATTTTGTTCTAAATTTCAGAAGATCTCTTATAAAGGTTATAAAACATGTAAAGTCAGTTTGAGGATGAGGTTTGGTTATGCTATTAGTTTGAACACTTGATTATCGTACTGCTGATCGTGGAAATACTATTTTTTGTATAAATTTGGTTTCATATATTTCATACAATAACTGAGCCGTGATTGCTATCAGTTTGGTTATTGCAATGTTTTTCAACCGGTGTGCCGCGATGTTCCAGCAAATCGGATCTCATATATGAGAAACAAACAGTTTTACGGAAAACATGAGACATGCAATATTCGTAAATGGTTCACAATGTCGGATGATATATTAGAAATCAAAAGTTTCTATATTAAAACGAACACGATTTATTGGTAAGCAATTTTATTTGTACCATATGGCCATATGAATAGGGCAATGTTTGTTCATGTATATGTATGGAGTATCGAATGACATTTATATTAACAAAATTATTGCCCTGAGGAATAAACAATATGTCAAAGCAATATAGAATTGAACATTGTTCAAATATTTACATTTATTTCGGAGGGACAAAAAGGGACTTTTATACGGACAAGAGTTAAGTGATGACACGTGGATGGAGGTCAAGATCAAGATATACAAATCCAGTTATACTAAAATAAATCCATATAAGTTGCAGTCAGTAGTATATTTTCATGCTTTAGTAATAATATCTAATTAGAATCCTAAAGCATGTTGTTTTAACAAATTGAAACTTATTCAACTGTTTTTATCAGACAGTGGCAATATTTCACTTTCGGTGTAGAGATGTTTATAAATACAAGAAAGATTACTTGTGAAAGAATAGTTTTCTCATCAAAATGTTTATAATAACAACAATAATCTTTCAAATTGTTTTTCTCAAAGTTCATGCGTTCTATCGTACTTTTCAGGAATTATAAATAATGCAATTCATTTTCTGGATAATTTGTAATAAATTTTTCTTACCAATAGCTGACTTTCTATAGGGTCCGATCTGCTAAGATACTGATGTCACATTTCCAGCAGATGATAAGAGTGAAATATCAGAGGAAAAAGATGATTATAAATCGGGCTTTCGGCTGCTGGTTTTCATCAAAAGAAATTCCACGCCCTCGCCACATGTGCCACACATATGGTTTTTCGGCAATAAACAACACTTCATTATGCCACAACCTACATTAGTTCTTGTGATTCTTTTGGGCTGCTGCAGTATTGTATAGGCGTTCCGTTGTGAAAAGATGTGGTGATCACGAGTTGTGTCACGTGGCACTTGATTCCAGATTCAACTGGGATTCTTGAGAAGTTGAGATGCTGTATGAGATGCATGAGGCACATGAATAAATGCCTTCTAAGCTATTATGCAAACAAACATCAGTCAAGAATTTCATTCATTTATAAACCATCAGTCACCCGTTGACAACTTTTAAGTCACCAGGCAAGCACACAGTCCAAATGTTTGGGATGAACATGTGCGGCGAACAAAAAAGTTTAATTATTGTTGTTCCTGGTTTTTTAAGGGGTGAGATAAAGTGAGGAATTTCCTCTAACAATATTTCCGAAATTTACTTAAAAAATATTTTAAATTTTGATTCATACACTTTGGATCACAAGTAGGACAAATAAGATTGGAATACTTTTTTTTTTTTTTTTTTTTTGGCAGTTGTGTTTTTCTATTGTACCGAAATCAAAAAATGTTACTCTTAATCGTAAAAAACTATAAAGATCGAGTTTAGCTTAACTTTTTTTTTCAAAAAATATCAATTTAGGCTTAAAAGATTTTGATGAAACTAGTTAATCTATTTCATAATTCATTGTAATTTCCGCATTTCATTTGTTATCGATGAATATGCAGTCATCTGTAATCAATTCCGATAACGAATTGAAAGTAAAGCATTCTTATATTCATTGGCTTTTGCTAAATTATGAAACCGTTATTCAATATTTGAATCTGAAATAACTATATTTCACTGTGAAAATTGTGTAGAAATTGCTCACTTTAATTTCCGCATTTTTTTCCTTAAATCTTTTACGAATGTCAAAAGATAAATAACGTTTTTGGTAAAATAAAAACGTTGGTATAAAATAAATTATGTAAGTTCCCTATACAATCCTTTTACAATTCACCATACAGCCAGTACTCGTATCCATGAGTACTCATTTCATGTGATTACTGACATGTACTCTACTCACTGTGGAGTACGATGCCAATATACTCGTAATCAGTACTCCTATATACTCATGAGAACAATTTGTCAGTCTGATTACTCATTTTATATGACTACTGGTTATATGTACTCTACGCATACTATGGGGTACCATGATTCCAGTTTAATCATAATCAGTATTCGTAACCATGAGTACAATTTGCCCAAATCTGATTACTCATTTCATTTGACTACCGATTACATGTACTCTATACTCATACTATGGAGCATCATGATTCCAGTGCAATCGTAATCAGTACTAGCTCCTACTCATGAGTAAACAATTTTCCCAACCCTGGTGAAAAAAACAATAGAAATTTCTATTGTTATTTGGCCCATTGTTTTCTATTGGTATCAATAGAAAATTTCTATTGGTTT
>JAQGBW010004265.1:0-14148 GCA_034698625.1 Julus scanicus
TTCGTTATACGGCTTTTCGATATACGGCCTACTTTTCCGTAACGTATCTAGGCCGTAAAACGAGGTATGGGTGTATAGTAAATTACAGTATTGTATTTAAAATACGACTTTTTGTTTGGAAAAATGTTTATTTGAATTGATTGGGTTACGCTCTACTTTCTTAGAAATTCACAAGCTCTTATCGCTTCTTATAAATTATTAGATGGCGTGAACAATTTGTTCATATGTGGTACGATTGGATTAAATTCCACACTTTGATGCAACACCACCCATTATTTAGAATGAGGGAGTAAATTAAGTACAATGTACATGACAGTTGCTAAATTAAAAGAAAATTACGATAACGAGATACCAGGAGTGAAGTTGTAAATACAATACTCTTGGGACTACCTAAATTTAGCTTGATTAAGCGGCTATCCCAATTATGCGATTTTAAATCATTCAGTTGATTACACTTTTTTCTGAAAGATGTGTCCTAAATAAACTGTCCCAAATAACTCAAAATTTAATTTTCTTGGTCTTATGCAAGGATGTTTCAATCTTTGTTCCATTCTACGTTTCCTGAGTTGATTCCATACATCCTCAGATTTAAACAAGCTCCACCATCATATGAGGGTATTGTAGGTCGGGGCTGTTGAACGCGTTATGATTGAGTCACAGCTGTCGACTGAAGGACCAGCCCGATTTTTTTTAGCCTTCCCTCTTCCACAACTTGATTCAACGTACGGTGCCATGAAGAAAACTAATGTTGAATGCGGCATCTGTTTAGGCATTGTAGTTCTAGCCAAGTCCCCTTTCATATCCCTATAATAGTTTTGATGAGTCCGTGCATTATTCTGAGGATGACATCTCACCCCTGCAATGTCCACATTCTTCCGTAAGCCACGAGCAACATCAACGTTATTTCAGTCTTGCAGTCCCATACATTTTTATTCGACATATACAATATGGATTTTGGTTTCAGGAATTTCATTAGCCTGGTAATATTTTATACGCTACGTATATACAAGTGTAGGTTTGTGTGCGGTGAAGCAATGGAAAGACTTGGATGACTAGCAGCAACACCCATTATTTTCACCATAATCTATAGTTTGTGTCGTGGCAATTTTCAACTATGGTTTTGTACTAAAATTACGAGTTTAAAATTTGTGACAAATGTTTTAAACATTATTTTACTTGAAAGTTATGCCCCAAACTGACACATTTCGAAAGTTTGTTAATAAAACAGTTATAAACAGAGATAAATTCGGTATCAATAGATAGTCACGAAATGGATTTTAACTTATTGAAAACCGATTTAAATAGAATGTATTCGAATAGACATGAGAGTGCACATTTCAATCGATTTGGTTAGAATTTATGGAATTCAACTTTTAACAATTAAACGAAATTCACTTCCTGACTTAAACTAGTGTCCTAATTGTTTTTCATTTTATTGTTTAATATTATTCTCATGCATTGTATCGTCTAGTGTTAAATTAAAATTTTTAATATGTCCAAAGTTAATGAAACATTTGGAAAAAAAAGTTTAAGAAAAATAGTGAATTGGCCCTATCCGACTTGTTTGTGGTAACTAATGGGGAAGAAGCCAGGGCAGAATGGACATCATTATTTTGTTATACTGTAGGGAACTATGTAGGCTATCACCACATTATTCTCCTAACTGCACTGCACACAACATTATCAAGGCATTCGTTCTTTTCACCTTAACAAAATCTAGTTTTGGATTTTTTAGTTTTAAAGCTGATTTTGAGCTACCCTGTATAATACTTCCTGATTTCTAGACGAAAAATCCATTTCTTATCGCAAACGAAACTATCATACGACTCGGTTAGCACACCCAATTTTCAATTGCTTTCATCATATCAGCAATGTTATTGAGCGCATGCGCAGTTATGTCTGACGATTGTGGGTCCAAGAACGGTATAGACCTCATTTCCAGCACCATTTTTCGCCTATGTTCCTATAGATTGAAAAGTTTCCGTATAGATTTTTTTTAAAGGCAAGTAGCGAGCGTATATATATGAAACTGGGATGAATACGCTTCCTCTCCCGATTATAAAAATAATTCAATTTTTGCAAGGCAGCTCTGTTTGTGTGTTTGTTATATCCACCCTCCTCTAGATAAGGAGGGAATGAAAAGTTAGGGGAGGCAAATGATACGGGATAAATAAGTTTAACATTCGATTACATGACCACATAACCTTTCGCTGAGAAATAATTGCATTCGACTTCATTTTACACATCTGTCTAGTGGATGGATTGTTTTGGTCACATTGGAATCGATGATTATTATTTAGACCAGCGTGCTTGTAGCCGGCATATTAGATAAATGTGTGTTACCATGGGCGATAATTTAATTTCACGTCTGAATATAACAGTTGATTGGATTTCAAGAGAAGTCTGATTTTCCATGATGGATACAAAATTCGCTATTTCCACAGTTATTGTTTATGCAGTTGAGACCTATACTGTAGAATTGACCAGGTATTTGAAATTCAACTATCGAAAATTTGAAACTGGTCTAGAAAGAAAGAAAAATTGCTTTGAAATTAAATTTGGAACGCTGATTACCCAATGGCATGTGGGCCCTAATGAAGTGGGTCCTCTTAAACATTAGACAATATGTTAAAAATGTTAAACACTTTTTAGTAGCTTAATAATAACTCGTAATAAACGTAAAAAAATGAATTGCATAAAATTTCCACTTATTTTTTGAAAATTTTATTTATTTCTTACAATAATTAAATCATGGTCTTGTACAGTAGCTTCATTTTTATTATGGAAATTAATATTTTTAAACCTAAATGGCCACTGTTATTCACAATTAGAAATGGAAGTGATAGAATAGATCAACATATAGTACCTGTCTTAAAGAATACGCTTGAGACTGGTGAAAAATATACTTTTAGACAGGTGCACAATCTCACACGACTCACAAGTCGGGACCGGCACATTTTATGCGTTTAGAGAGGTTATTCATTTACACAGGATGCATTTAGACAGGTTCTACTGTATAAACGTAGGGCTGTAGAAGTTAGTATAATTTCAAAACCGAATGTCTATGAAGATTGATGTTTAAAACTTCTGTGTTAACTCTGTTGTAAAATTATTTAGCAATCTAGAAATGAAACGAATAAAATTTATAGTCAAGTTGTGCAATGAAAAGCATTTGATTGTTCGGTTAACGTATAAAAAATGACATTGTTCTGGAATGCACTACACGGATAAGGTAATATGTTCATTATCAAAAATATACAACTCTTCCATCCAGGTGAACATCGTTTGAATTCTGAATGTAATCCACTCGACTAATCACAATAAATTGATTCGTAGGATTAATTGTCAAATGACATATACTTGATTCTTGCGTACGTATGTAACGTATTCCATTTTCATCCCATCTTTAAACACATTCCCAGAATGACTTTTTACTTTTCCATATCGCTGCTCCGAGAGAAATAGCTGCTTTTATCTGTTTGTGGGGGTATTTCTATCCGTACGCTGTGCCATTCGAAGAAGGGGACCTTGCCGTATAAACGCGTTTTTCCGTTTAGACCCCCCTCTATCATTACACACTTTTGAAATGGCCAATAGCGAACATGGGACTCGAGGAGAAAAATCACACTGTCATTTAAAATATTCTCGCTACATTAATTGAAATAATTCTCCCCGCTCAGTTTCATTTCGTTCCCCGCTCCTGCCATGGCTTTTACTTTCACGTCACTTGGCGCACTCACTCCCTCAGCCCTAAAGAATGCATTCCATTCCACTAATATATTTGCGGCAATTCGTCTTGTGCTAGCGAACCTATATTCAAACAATTCCGAAACAGGTCGTATAATCCGAACACAACTGTTCCCCCTATACCACTTGAAATCCAGGCACGCGTTGATGTTGCTCTAATGGTAACCGGAACAATCGTCAAAAATGTGTCGCAGTATATGACGTCATAGTTCGTATTTTTTAATGAAAGGTACAACAAGATTTAGTACATGTATTTTTTGTTGTTGTTTACGTTAAAACAACATTGCCATTATACCTGTGACAATCTAACTGCAATTTGTAATTATTCCAAGGTACTACCTGTTGTTTACTTATACAAATTTGGTTTTGAAAGTACACAAATTAAAAGTAATGTACTTTGATATGATTTTTGCACAAGATAATTCGTGTAAGGCAGACATCTGTATGTCTGAAATTCTCAAGTTTTTGTGCAAGAGGTAGCAAGCCACTAAGTTGTGCAAAAGACTATCGTTTCTCAATTGCATTAATGCAATTAAAGTAAGCAAAACAAAAGTAAGCTACCAATTTTTTAAAAAAAACAACTAATTCATCTGGAAATATTTAATATTAAAATGAAATATTAAAAAAAAGTATATTAAAAATGAATATATTAATAATGAATATTAAAAAATGGTAGCAGGTCACTAAGTTCTGCAAAAGACTATAGTTTCTCAATATTGCATTAATGTAATTAAAGTAAGCAAAACAAAAGTAAGCTACCAATTTTTTAAAAAGCTAATTCATCTAGAAATATTTAATATTAAAATGAAGTAAGCTACCATTTAAAAAAAAACAAAAAACTAATTCATCTGGAAATATTTAATATTAAAATGAAATTGGGGCATGCACGTTTTTTATTTTTATAATGCGTCCAAGTAAACCTAATTAATTTTTCAGAGAAACTATTTTTAAATAGCATATTTTCTGAAAGCATGATTATCATCCTGAGGCGGCTAATTACAAAATACCAAGTATTAATTAAGTCATTTTTGAAAAATTGGTAAAGTTTCTGTAAAAGTTGACTAGTATTTCTAGGGTCAAACCCTATAGAGATTAATTTTTAAATGGAAGGACTAGCCAGCAAATCGCTTTCTATAGCTATTATTGATTAGCTAAATTGTACAATTAGAGTTTCATGGGTTTACCATTCCAAATTAGTTAAAGCTGCTGGGCTTTCCCCAAATCCGTCCGCTTTCTTCTGCTAGGGTTATAAGTTTAGCTGCTATTGCTATTGCCTTTCCTTGTGCAAGGGGGCAAAAAACGAAAGCATTAGGTGTGATTAATCGTCTCTCAGCGTCAGCTGGCCTTAATGAGTCAAAATTAATTCCGGTTACATAAAGTGCACGAACGACTGGAGAAATGCTGCTGCAATTGCGAGGAGGGAACAAGAGGGGGTGAGCGGGGCACCGATGTTACTTTCAAGTGGACCACAAATCGATAGATGGGCCATTCAGAAGGCAGAGTGCTAGCCCTTTAAAACCAGGACCAAAGACCTGCATACTTACACAAATGTGAATTGGAAATCAATAGAAAGATTTCTATTGATCTGTCACGGAAAATCAAATTCTTTGCTAGCGTTTGCCCTAGAATTGTATCCAAAACAATTTTGAGTGCATGGTGTATTATTAAAGTCGAGCCAAATCTTTCGAGGTTTAGTAAGATGTAAATTAACAACTACATTACATGCTATATGCCTTCCTATAAAACTTCTAATTATAAAAACCCAAGGACATGTGCCGAAAAAATACGATTAGTGGCAGAAAACTCAAATTCTGTCCAGATACAATACAAATTCACTGTTAATTTCTAAATAATTTAAGAAAGGCTGCAGGATTAAGAAGATGAAATATGGATATACATTTATTGGACATAATACGAAATTTACGTATACAACTATGTTCCTGTCCCTTGCAGCTTTCTCTCGATATTTAAGGATTTCCTTATTCATTAAATCTAGGTCACAGACGTGTTTGAAAAAATCGTAAAAATAGTGTAAGATCAAACACAATTTTTGTCCCAAATATACAGTTATTATACATTATATTTAGTATACATTTAAAACAAGCTTAAAGGTGCGTATGCACCAAAATAAACATGTAGAAACATGAAACATACACATGCTACCTTTGGTGTGACCAGAAGTGTTTGTGAAACATGTGTCGAAAAACGGCCATTTTCTGACACATTTCGATGTTTCCTGGCGACCGCTCAAGAGGCGGTCTGGATCAAAGGAAAATTACACATGTTCCGAAAAACATGTTGGAAGTTTTTGTTCAGTGTTTCTTGTGTATGTTTTATGTGTTTGTGTACGTTTCCTCTGGTGTATACCGACCTTTATAAAAGAACTGATTTATACGTTTAGCCACCTATATACAGCATAGTGTAAAAGTAAGCGTTCATACATCGCGTTCATATTAATCAAAGTTTTTCTATGAATATCGTATAAGGTACATGAACGACAATTTTTTTTCTCCAAATTTTGTAATTTAATTTTTTTTTTGTAATACAGCGTCGCCTATTTATGCGAAGTGACATTCATAAATTCGTATATTCCTTTGCATATCAGTGATAACGCTCAATGTTGAGTTCATGAATTTTCGATAAGATTTTCCTATTACCATAAGTGGGAAGATAACTGAGGATTGAATAAAATCGCTTGCTTAAACTGCTTCTATCTAATCTAACGGTTGGTGTTTTGTCAGCAGTCTCAGGAGACTGGCTTTCATCCCTTAAACGCCAATCCAGTGGTTTGAATATTAACCCCCATAGGGCACTGTAAACGGCCAGCATAATTTGACACCTCATTCATCAATTTGGCACCGTCACCCACATTTCGTTTCCTACATGTATACAGAAACAATTTACATCGCCTTAATGGCATCCGAACAAAAAAGTTTTTCCCTCATCCATGCATGTCCTGCTTCTACTGAAATGGCAACTATGACGTTTCTGCCTCTACTTTGCAATGTGTAGTAAGACTCCGTATTATCAAGTTTTTTTTTCATGTTTTTAAAAAAAAATGTACACAGATTTATAACATACATGACAGGTACCAAAGATTTCAGTTCACCCTGATCAACCCCTGTATATGCTATGCTGAAGCAGAGTAGGTCCAAAAATATTGATTACCAGGATACCAATAGGGCCTATCTAAAAATACTGTTTAATGTTATATAATAAATACAATTTAAAAAAAATACTTCAATTAAAAATTGGTACAATTAATTTTTCCCCCCAAGTAAATGTAGATTAAAATGTATTAAGTTACTAAAGGTTCGTAAACATTGTCATGTTTAATAGGGCCCATTGTATTAGGGCTCCAGCCCATATGCTATAATGTGACTGATCTGTAAACTTTTCGAATTTAAGTTGATGTTTTATCAATTTAATTTTATATTTTTAACGTTAAGAATTTGAATTAAAATGTTCTTTATATCAATTCAGAATTTTAAGTTAAACATTTTTCTAATACCAGGCGTTTTTACGTTTAACAATTTGTCATCCTCTGAGGAATTTATAATTTGAAGTATATTTCAAGTATTTACTAATGTATATCGGTATAATATAAATAACTGTTTAAATTAGTTAAAGATGTTTAAAAAATGTTTAAATTCTAGTAAAGATATTCGCTAATAAATTTTTCGTTTTATTTTCGTTTAGAAATAAGCTGTTGTGGCCCGAATTTTAAACCACAAAATGTAGCCGCTTTTGTAGACAGAGAACAATAAAGTGAAATTAATGCGTCTGAAATAAATTGTTTTAGAACTGAAAGTTTTCTACGTACCACGTTGAAATTCGTTAGATTTACGGACCATTAGTACTTGTATAAATCAAAGTTTGTGTATTGGGCTGGCAATGATTCATCAACGTCAATGATACTATATTAATAACAATAGCTAAGCGTGGATTGGTTCAGTTTTTAATGAAGGATGGAGTTTAACTTGATGTAGGACATGAAATATTTTATGTTCAAAGCTATAACAGAAATTGTTAAAAATTGCAATTGTAACAATGGAACGGTAATGCCATTGACGTCAAATGGGACATTGAAGAAGGAAAAGAAAGATTATTGGATTTTGTAGCTAGATTCCATGCCTGGTATTTAAAGGTTAAAGTTCATTGAAAGACATGGCTTTTAATTTTATTTTCAGATAAACATGATAGTACATTCAATATGTAAGATAAGTATATATGGTGCTAATTAACGAGCACACAGAATTACAAATTTGAGACATTCAAACCGTAGACAAACATGATTGTCTAATTTTCGAGTAAACCGATTAATAAAAATATCAGATTCAGCTTTATGATTAATTTGAAAAAAAAAACTCGCTTTACGGCCTAAATACGTTTCGGAAAAGTTGGCCGTATAGCGAAAAAGCCGTATAACGAATCAATTTTTTCAGCATTGTGATTTTAATTTTGTTGTATTCTAAAACGAAGTGAAACCCATAAGTTGTTTTATTGTTAGCCAAATCCGACGCTGTTTGTGCAGATTGGAGTAACTTGTCACATTTTTTGGGCATATATAACGAAGCATTGTGGGCCGTAAATCGAAACAGTGTCTTAATTAAAAAAAAAAACCGTTATACCGAAAGGCCGTATAAAGAGCGGCCGTATAGGGAGGTATTGGTGTATACTTTTTTCACAACATTATGACTTGTTTTCAGTAAACTAACTTATAAAAAAGACATCCTGCTTAGAATACCTAAATTTGTTCCTTTTCAAACCTTGAAGTTTTAATCCTTTTTTTCTAAAAAAGCTGGAACGTGTTTAAAAAATTTCAGTTCTCCATGTGGCTGAAACTCGTTTTATCTTTAAGTTCCTATACATTACTTAAGGAAGGAGGGAAGAAAAACTAAAGAGCAATTGGTGCGAATAAATCTATTTAATAAGACGCTTTTCCAATGCTACTTGCAATATCTGCCAGCATAGGGAGCCGACACATTTATTTAAAATGGCGAACAATATCTTCCTTCGCCATGCGAAATTTGGCTGAGAAAACTACGTGTTGTTGAGGAAAATCAATGCGAAGATGGGACGTGAAGGGTGGCCTAGATTGCGAGAACCCCTTGTTCCCTAATCTTTTACTTTCTCCGGCATTGCGCATGCGCACGAGACAAACACGCAGATGCAAAGTCGACGATTGGCTGCTTCGCCAGTCACGTGGGTGGAGGCTCATTCGCCGCGTTACCTTTGGAAGGGCCTGTTTGCCTCCCACGTCTCATCACTCATCGGCCTCCGCGTTACATCCTCCACGTCGTGACAAATCAATTTCAAACTTGTGACTTTTTTGATCTCTCTGTTTCCGTAAAAAGAAAATAATTGCGCATCGTGGGCTAAGCCGTTACATCGAAAAGTCACCCTTGAAGTACACCTAGAAATTGAAAGTTGACAGGAAAAACATATCGGTGCATCGATTTTCTGTTTTCGTTTCTAGAACGCGTATATCGCGATTTCTGTTTGGGGAACGGACCATTAAACCCCACGCTAAACCACCGGCTTAAATTTAGTGAAGGGCGAAGGATAACCCTAAAACATACTGTTTGGTTCCGTGAAGTTTGGCGTAAATTGCCTTGTTTCAAACCATTTTATGTTCGATTCCGAGAAATCTGGCCCTCATTATGAACATAAACTTAACATGCAATCCTAACGCTCCATTGGCTTGCCCCTTGAGGTAGGCAAACAATGAATGCTCAGAAGTCAAGTTCGGAAATTCGGTGCCTACGTCTGCCTCTTCGTGGAATGTTTCCTTTCTAGCTATCTTTTCATGTAGTTGGTTAAGGGGAACATATCATGATTGCCAGAAATCAGAATTTCAATTATTACATCCTGCAAAGTAGGGGTGCACTTATTTAGCAATTCTAAGCATCAGTTTCAATGGGCTTGCTCCTGGAAGAAGGCAAACTTCTGGAGTCTTGGTAGGAAACTATGTGTTTGATCGTAAAAGGATTCTTCATAAAATGTTTTGATGTAGTTGGTTAAGGTGGACATATAATTATTGCCAGAAAGCAGAATTTCAATTCTTATTTACTGTGCAGTTAGCCAATCTTTGCCTCTATTTCCATTGGCTTGCCCCTAGAGGAAGGCAAACAATGAATGCTCCAAAGTCTAGTTTGGAAACTCGGTGCTTTCGTCGTAATATAATTATTCAGAAATGTTTTCATGTAGGTGAAAATATAATTCAAAAGGTCAAAAAGCATAATTTCTATTCTTACTTACTGTGATAAGAATGCCCTTGTTTAGCCATTATATGCCTCCTTTGACTTGCACCTAGAGGAGGGCAAACAGTGAATACTCCGAAGTCAAATTGGGGAAAAGGATTTTTTAAGGAATTTCTGCTTTCTGGTCTTGTTTCTTTTGTCATAGTGGATGTCACAAAACAGAATTTCAATTCCTACTTACTGTTTGTAAGGATTTCCCTTAGTTAGTCATTACTAGATTTCTGTTCCGAATATTAGTTGGATTTAGGTTTAGCTGAAGTTCAGTGTTTTGGTGATTTTGTGGCTCGCAGTTGTAAATGAACGTTATTTATATGGGCGCAGTGGAATAGTTGATGGGACCAGGAAATACTTGATCTTTCATTGATGACTAAAGTATACGGTGTTTAAAATAAGTTAATGAATGAAATTTAAGGTGATCCTTTTGTGCCTAAACCCCATACCGCAGTTGCTCAAATCACATCAGCTTGAGACAGAGCTGAATCTCAAGTCTCAGAAGCATACCACAGTTGTGCAAAAAAAAAATGGCCAAGACGAGCTCAAGATTGTGACAAGACAGCCAAATATGAGACTATTAAGCTTTTGATAAAGCTTAGCAGAGTCCAAGCTTGAGCAGCAGTTTGGTGAGCAACTGTGGTACGGGCTTTTAGTATCAAGTAACTACATCAAGTTTAATGATTCTGTTCTCTTCTGTACTAAAGCTTTGTTTTTGTTTGCTGTGATTCGTTAGTTTGGTTCCTGATTTGTTCAAATAACTGTCAACATGTGACATGCCAACATCACAAATGGCATCTACAATTTAAATTGCTTCGATATAATGCTTTTCCAAAGCTTAACTTTTGATTTTCAAAATCTGAGCATTGCAGTGAGAAATATAAAATTCATGTTCTCTACTTTATTTTACATGACCACGTTATAAACCGGTTACCAATTTTTCAGATTATTGCTAACAGATAAAAAGTAACTGCAAAACTAACTTTACATATAGTTTTTCCAAATACTTGACTGTATACATATATATTCTACGGAAAAAACATACATGAATTTTTCAAATGTTGTTAAAATATTAATTAGAAAAGAAGAAAGGGATTGCAGCTTTCAAGGATTTGCCCATTTCAAAGAATTGAATGTTTACATATTAGAAGTAAATTGTGAAAGCCTTAAAGCTTCACATTACAGAATGCTACATCTTCCTAATGAGCCGGCTTGAAAGCAAAGCCGTTTTCAATATTTTGTATTGTATCGGGAAAACGCATTTGTCGGCGGAAACCGCAGACCTACTTGTATTTTTTTCCTTCATCATATCCACCACGAGAATAACCACACACCCCCTCTGACAAAATCTTTCTAATTTCCGCAACGCCATGCTGGGCGAACACCTTATCTGCTTTCAACAAGAGGCAACGTTTGGCTATTGCCGACAATATTTTACCCCCACAGCTCACAGCTAATGAGCACTGCCGGTAGAAGATATCTCGATCAAATGACGCATCATGCATGGCTCCATGCAACTTTCAAAATGTTTGGTCATTGTGCAGGATAACACCTCTACAATGTGCTGCTAAAAAGTTGCCGAAATACCTTTGAAGTATAATAGATAATGACATTTTATATATGGCCGTAATTGCTTGTTATCAACTATATAACATTGGTTTTGAATTCAATACCTATATGTAAAAATATAATTATTAATGTAACGTGAACTGAAATTTCATTACAATCTGTCATAAGATTCAATAAGCAATGTTCTATAATTTTGGTAAAAATGGTTGTCTGTTGAAATAAGAAATATACAAAAATCCCAAACGGAAATGAAATGCATTTCAAAAATGCATATAGATTGAGACACTGAAATGCATTTCAAAATGTATTTTGAATGTATTTAGAAATACATTTCTAAAAATGCATGTTAAAATGTATTACAAAACGCATTTTTAAATACATTTTTAGAAATGCATTTTCGGTGTCTCAATCTAGTTTATGTATTTTAAATGCATTGCAAATCATTGTAAATGCATTTCTGTTCGATGTGAGATAATGGGGTAATCAAACATAATTTCAATAAGATTTTCATTGCTTAGACACAATTAAGTGTGTTTTTTTGTTCAATATTGTGTAAATTAATAGTAATGAAATCGAAATAACAAAATACATCGTATTCCAAAAAAAAATTCAAAATTGTGCTAATTGTAATGTGAATTACGAAGAACATAAGATAGATTGCATACCTTAAATTTTTCAGAATCCGGTTTATTCATGATTTGATTTTAAGTTGCATTTTTTGTTGTTCTGCCAGAAATGTTTTTTTGTACAATATTCAAAAAAGCTCATTTTTGCTTTAAGAAGTTATTAAGTCAATTAACAGCCCCTCAATGTTTGCGTCGATCTGTTGTTTATTCGGTTGTTATAATCCGCCAGATATGAATAATTATTACGCGGGTTACCGCATTGGATTTTTTTCAATGAATAGAATTTATAAAATTATGTATTGAAAAAGATAAGGCAGCAGTAATTCTAATCGAATCGTCAACGCCATATGCTTATCGCTGAAAATGCGAGATATGCGCGGAAATGAAGGGACGAATACATCAAAGTTGCGCGTGTTATAGCATCCGTCTCTGGTCCCTCATGCTCCCCTTATGCCAACTACATTTACAAGAACATTTTCTGTTTTTTTGTTTCTATATAATTGAGTTTTGTTAAATCAAATATTTAATTAATATTTCTTTAAAACATAAAATCGAAATAATCATTCAATGATTCCATTAAGCAACGCTATTTCGCCGAATACATACATGTACGAACTTGTGAAAATAAAGTATATGCATGCACATATATGGAATCAATTGAATCGGGGAAGGATAATTTTTGAGCAATTGTCAGTTTATTTTTGCTGTTCTTTATCTACAAGAATACACAGGATGATTCAAAACTTGTGGAAAAAACCCATCTGTATGCAGCAGTTTTGTGTTTAAATTAATTTCTGTTGTAAAACTTTCGCATTGCTTAAATTGGCTTTAAAACCGCCTTACTAAGCTGGTATGCATGTGCGACTTTGCCCATCTAGCAATTAGGATTAGAGGTTGGATTGATATTTTTGTTAATTTTTAATGGATAGGAAGAGAGAAATAGGCATGTTCGATATTTAGAAAAACTCCCAAATTCATAACATTTTAGTCTCAGAATTTTGATTAAACTAAAATTTGTTTTTGCTTTTTATCATAGTAATATTTTTTTTTGGTTTTCTTCTATTCTTTGCGTAGAATTTCAAAATTTTAATTGGAATATAATTTAATCATAATTGGACATTTCAAAAAGCGTAAAATTCCATAATTGTAATTGGACTTAATTGGATTATAATTGTGCTTTTTAAAAAGCGTAAAGGCTTGAAATTTCGAAGTAACAAAACAAGGCGAGCATTGTTGAAATTTCAAAACGACTGTGTGTTTTTATTACGGATGATAAGGGCTATAGTTTTTGCATTTAGACAAGCATTTATGTCCCTAACCGTTCCAACTTCACAATTGTGGTTGAGATTTTAACAATGCTTTTCAGATGTAAATGTGATGCTAGTTTCCGATGCAGAGAACCAACCCTACTTATTTTTTTTACAATACGCCTTTTTGGCTTAGCTTAATTATGCCACACGTCTTTTTTATTTAGAAATTTCTGTTTCGTTACTTCATGATGTTTACTTATTATTACCGGCTCCCATTCTGAATGCGAGATGGTTTATGAGGTGGCGTTGGCCATGCAGCGCAACTTCTTTGTCAATGCCCTTATCTCCCTCTTCCAGGCATCCATTAAGTGTCGGTGTTCACATTGCAGTTATGACACGAAACAGAAAAGGAAACAAAAAATCGACAAAAACGTCATTTATATAATCTCATAGACAGAAATACATTGACGTTGTATCGATATTATACGATTATAATATTAATATTGAAAATTAAGTAAACATGGGCTTTGGAAATTCGTATTTCCCTTTGTACCAACGACATGTTTGCTATTCTCTTGACCAAATACAAGAATAAGGAGAGGTAGAAGTGTAGGTCATCATAAAATAAAACTTTATTTCGGCAACGTTTCGTCCATCAAGTGGACTTCATCAGGCCATAATAAACTACACAAAAGATAAAAG
>JAQGBW010004266.1:0-14145 GCA_034698625.1 Julus scanicus
ATTTTTATTTTTATTTAATCTCTTTTTGTTTGGCTGTGAGTGTTGTTGCAAATTTACCCATTGAAAAGGATAGGGTTCAAACCCCCGTTAAGTTAATTTTCATTTACAACAGTAAATTAGGTTCAAGTTTCATGTGATGTGCACTTAAGATTTCAATGGATGATTGTATATTTGTTGGTCTTATTACATTTTTTTTTTGGAATATCTGCATTCCAATGGCACCATTCTCAATTCCATATAACTCATTGGCTAGCAGTGCCAAAAGCTTCCCATGTAATCAGGCAATCACTGCACGCATTTTAGTGTGCGTGGGAAGCCACCTTAGGGAAATTTAAACTATTCTGGTAATGCATTGCAGTAGTGGTTTTAAATTCGTTGTGACATCAACCGTTGAGTTGGGATATTTCAAGAACTTCTTGGTAAGGATTAACGATTGCTTTTTAAAACAACGTTCTATGTAGTTTGGGGATTTGCAAGTACGTTCTTTAGACCACCATTTTTTTTTTTTGCAGTTAGAATATTTATTCCATTAGAAATGTTTGGGTAGCCCTTAACAAAAACTATATCAATGTTTATGTGCTATGTGTGAGCCATGGTAGATTATTAGCCAGATATCAGAAATGTACCTTACTTTGCCATATTGGAATTATATAGTATATGGACAACATAAAACTGCATTGGTCTGCACATGGTCAAGTTTTCATTAAATGTGGCATTTATAAACCCATCAATTAATTAATAATACATTGCAATGTTTAATATGCAATATTCGTGTATTATATGTAGTCTATATAAGCATGTATATATCCATGTATGGACAATCAATGTATACGTTTACATGTACAAATATGCATTTAAACATGTGTGCAGGTATGTTTATAAATTATCATGTAAAGACGTCGAACGCATATATGACCAACCATACGGTATAGAACATGTCTAAATGCATCCTGTTAAGTGAATACCCTCTCTTAAAGCATAAACTGTCTTAAAGCATATTTTTCACTGGTGTCACTTTTAGACAGATTCTGCTGTATTTGGCCATACACGGCACTTGTATATACCCATACACGGGTAATGCATATATTTGTATGGTCATTCACGGGCCATGCAGCCTTTTATACAGTAGAACCTGTCTAAATGCATCCTGTTTAAATGAAAAACCTCTCTAAAAGCATAATATGTTCCGGTCTCGACTTTAGACCCGTGTCTAAATGAACCTGTCTGAAAGCATAACCTGTCTAAATGCATATTTTTCACCGCTCCCAAGAGTATGCTTTTAGACAGGTTATACTGCATAATCATTTACGAGCTATACATGGACTATATAATAGAACCTGTGTAAAAGAATAACCTCTCTAAGTGCATCCTGTGTAAATGAGTTACCTCTTTATAAGTATAAAATGTTCTGGCCCAGACATGGGATCTGTGTATAAATGAACCTGTCTAAAAGTTTACCCTGTATAAATGCATATTTTTCACCGGCCCCGAGCGTTTGCTTTTAGACAGGATCTACGGTATATGATTTTTCCACTCGGGCCGCACCTCTGAAATTTGTATGTCCAGGATAGAAAACAATTTTTTTTTAAAGTTTACCAATAAAAAATTTCTTACTCACAGTTTGTGCAAAAAAATGTATAATTTTGGAAACGAGACTGCATACATTTATACTGCATATCGGCATGTAATAATGGGGATAGTATTACATGCATATTTTATCAATAGTAGGCTTAAAAAAAACAAATGTTTTCGAATAATAAAGTCACTCATTGTTGTAGGTAACATTATATACTTCTATAACGTCCAAGTAAATCCGTATACAATTCTTTCTTTCTGAAAGGTTTTCGTTGTATTTTTTTTCTTCAAATATTTGTAACATCTCCGTAAGCTGAAAACAGCAGCAAAATTGGTAAACACATTTTTTCAGCATCCGAGCTTTCATCTAGAAAGCAGCGAGATGTACAAGGGCGATCAACTTATCGTCAATCTGATATGCTTGTAGGCAACTACGATCACGTCATGCATATCGTGCGCCAGATTTCATTCATCAGTGCATAACCTATGGCAATGCATTATATTAATACCCCTGTAGCTAAGTTACTAGTCCTCATGTTCAGCAACCAAACATTGAAAATTTACACACGTAAAAGCCAATGAATGTGCAGACATACCTATATACTACATTGTACCTGCATATAGAAAACCTTTCTATATGCTGTGGAATTTCCATATAGTAATAATAAAGTGACCTAAACTTCCATATACGCTTTATTGAAGCAAAATGGTGGTCCAACATCTATTAATAATGCAATGATTATTTATAACCTGTTTCCATTACTTTGAACCATTAAGGAACTGCATGCTTCGTTTATTTTTTTCCATCTACCTGGAACTGATAATGTGATGATATCACATTAGTAATTCCCCAGAGTTATACATCAGATCCTTAACAAATCATTAAGAGGAAAAAAAAGATTACTATTATGTTCGAGTTGGTGCCTATTGTGTTTGATTATTAACAGATGAATAACCTTTCTGCTAAAGGGCATGTTTGAAAAACATATGCTAATTAAATAAAGGAATATTAGACATGAGAATCGCAGTGATAAAAAAAATTCCATCTATATTTAAATATATTTTTGATAATTCTGTATATACTTTTTATCACTACAATATAAGGGGCCATTCAAAAAGAACCTCTCCGAAATTCCTTCGAAAATTGACTACTCCCTACCCCCTTTCTCCTGCCCTCATGGTGTCCATTTTAGCCCAGATTTCCTCTCATAGACGTCCTTAATTTTTTTTTTGTTAAGTAGGGAGTCCAGAAAATTTGATGGAACATAAAAAGGCCCGTCAAATAAAAAGGCTACCAATTCCACATTTTTTCAGATTTGCCTGATTAACGGAAATTCCCTGACATCTAAGTGAAATTCCAGCATAAAATTGGTGTTCAACACAAAGTTAATCATAATTCCAGACTTCCCCAAGGTTTTAAAAATTCAAGTACATTAGGGATTGTACACATTTCTCCTGGTGTCCCTTTCCTCTTTCACTGATCTTTAAGACTCAATTAAACAGAAAATCCAAAAACCTAAAAATACCATGTTTTGTGGACGTCCATAATATTAGCTTTACGCATCATCTCCCCTGTCCACATGGTGTCCACATGCCAGCAGAACCACCTACCCCCTCTTGATGACGTCATTTTGGAATGACTCCTACGAAAATTACCAGTGTTATATTTACTAATCATGTACAATTTAAATTCCCCTTAAATCTTATTTCAGGCTCTGAAACTCTGATTTCAGAGTTTACAATACGAGTAATGCAGGTTCAGGAAATATTTTCATGTTATTAGGACTTAAGTTTATTCATAGACTCTTTTTCCAAATCAGTAATGCTACTTTAAAATCCAGGCAACACTCAAAGAGTCACATGGCTGATTCGATATGCAAGTAGTTTGAGAAACTTCAAAGGCTACATTGGCTTATTCAATTTTCTGCTTCAGATGTATATCACCGTGATGTTAAACCAAATGTAAAATTCATTCCGAAATGCTTGGCGGTTATGTGGTTAGGGAATTCATGCGGATACGGAAAAAAAACCCATTAAGAACGAATCTTTATAGCTCTAATGAACATAAATTTATTATCCCGTTCCAGTTTCGGTGACATCTGTAATTTGATTGGAGTACTTTAAATCTGCAATTACAGAATTTACGAACGAATCTAATGCCACTTGACAGAATCGAGCAGTTGTTTGTACAGATTTAATGCAAAATTGATGAAAGTATCGTAAATTCACAATGAAATGAATATATAGAAATACAGTTTATTTCGGTTAATTGGGGCATATCGGGATTAATGTGGATTGTTTTGGTTCCAATATCGCGGCTAATTACCGGGAGCAATTATTCAAGATACAGTGGGAGTAACTAAAGAGTTTATGTAATTATTATAAACTAATAACTAAATTTTTAATAACTCAGTAAAGCTAGTCATACAAAAGCTAGTGGTCAGTATGATCAGTGTACAAAAATGACTGATTATGCTGTAATTTATTAAAACAGGCTCGAATTTTAGCTTGATTAACCATTATTCCCCTGAATAATCACATTATTTAATTGGTAATTTGAGTTAGTTGGGGCATTAACCGAATTACGATTAACATGATTTGCTCGTCAATGAATACAAGCGTCAGATTTGACAGAAACCTGATGTCCTGAAATATTTATGTAAAGATAGGACATTTTTAAATAGACAAGGTAACAATTGATGTTTTGGATCTTCGAATTCGATTTTAAATATAAATTCCGTGGAAGAATGCCACAAAGCATGATAAATGCGCATTTTAGAACATTGGCAAGTGGTCAGATAAAAGCCCTCCAAGCTTTTTTAACTAGAATTCCCACTGGTATTCGTTGACATACGTTCGTCAAGTCTCAATTGCAATCAGTATAGAAAATGGGATTTCTACAGTGCATTGGCGCTTCTGTCACTCTTCATGGACACGAGAAAAGGCATGCAGTGAGGCATGTACTGTTTTTCCATCAGTGAAGCGTACTGCTGCCAACTTATAAACCTTAAGAAAGGATGTTCTACCCGTCATCCATCATGCCGTTTGTTATTTTTTTTACCCAGAACAAGGACGTTGGTGTCATGCTCAAAGACCATCAATTTATCAGCATTTCACCGGCGCAATGGAGGTTAATTTAACATTAGTTCACCGTAAGAGGGCAGTTGCAACGAGTGCAACTTTAATAAAGCTTGTTTTTGCTTGCAGTTTTCAAGATGGCTACTGTTCCCGCCACTTAAAAAAATTCTTGCTACCATATCACTAGAAGTTTTCTTGTTGGGTTAGTGGAATCTGAGCTCAAAGCCAAATAATTGTGTGGCAACTTAATCTGTAGTTCACTAGAATGTGCTGTTCTCCGCCTCTTTTGCAACTTTTCTAGATCAGGGTGGTTTAACTTATACCCCTGTACCACAGCTGCTCAAGAAACTGCAGCTCAAGCTTGGTCTCCTCTAAGCTGCAGCTCAAGCTTGAGTCTCATATTTGGCTGTCTTGTCACAGTCTTGAGGTCGTCTTGGCATTTTTCTGTGCAGCTGTGGTATGCATCTGGGACTTCAGACACAGCTCGGTCCCATATGGCTATGCAATTTAAATTGTGCCCAACTACAGCTCAGGCTTTTCCTATTTTAAGCTACAGCTCAGGCTTTTCCTCTGTTAAGCTACATCTCAAGCTTAAACTAAAGCTTTAGATCACTCCGTACCACAGTTGCTGAAAATGCCACGTTCTTACCCCAGATTGCAGCTCAAGCTCAACCTTGATGAGTTTATCGATACTCTTTCCTGTAAATACATTTGCATACAGTAAAATGGGATCAAAGTCATAAAAAATTGTTTGCTACAATTAAAAAACATTGCACAGAAAAATTGCCAAGACGAGCTCAACACTGTGACAAGACAGCCAAATGTAATGCTTGTGAAGCTTGAGATGCAGCTTAGAGGAGGCCAAGCTTGAGCTGCAGTTTGTTAAGCAGCTGTGGTACAGGTGTAAGACATCTTTCTAAGATGTTTTCTTAGATGTTCTCTAAGATGGCTTGTTTTGTCTCATGCTTATTAGCACGCATAGTGTACATGTTCAAATATACACAAATGGAATATTAGCAATTCTGGTATTATAAGGAAGTCGGTTTCATTGAAAGTTGAACGTACTCTTGCCACATTGTAAAACAAAAAAGGATGTTTTCTTCGTAAGGCTATATAGTCTAGGTATCACTATGGAAATTTGATTTCATATGCGTACTGGTAGCCATTTTATCGATTCAAACCGCTTCTAAGCTTTGGATGTACTATTTTTAGATAAAAAACTTTAGGATATTTTTATTGCTTTTCGAAAGGCAATTTCCACCAAAATTTCCAGTGCTGTAGTCTCATCTATGAGGGATCACATTACTATATTTCATCCTCTGCCTAGGGTTGAACCAGATTTCGTTCAACAAATATGCCAAGGGTTGCACTTTTTGGGTAATCTAAAACTAATGGCATTTAATGTATGAACGAAAACGCCTGAAATCCTATTTTGCGTAACAGCACCGCTTATTACATTACCCAGCTTTTGTTTGGTGTCTATGTACTCAAGACTCTCGATTCCGCCTCTTTTCATAAGCACTTTGTAAGCTAATTTTTTCCCTTATAACGTGTATAATATAAATCATTCAAGCTTCACAATTCCAACATTCTCTCCGACAGCCAAATGTTTGACACATCCGACTGAGGAAAAGAAATTTCTTTACATTTCTGCCTCGGCATGAATGTGAGAGGGGAAATTTGTTGATCAGCATTCTTTAGTGATAATCCACATTGCATAACCCATAAAGTAAAACCTAAAATGCTGAGATGGCAAGAGGTTTTAACATATTGTGCATAAAGGAGCTCATGTGTGGGGATAAAATATGTAATACCACCGAGAAAGATTTGGCTAAATATTTTATATATTATGATCAACACTTTCTATACAATGATGTTCGCATTTACTTTTGCAAAAAAGAAATTTTAAACTGTAATCCGCATTCATCGTTTAAAAATATGAATTGGCCAACATAAGGGGATGGATCCACATTGTACTTGTGCCATTTGTATCGTGGACTTTTCATTTCTGCTCTGCATATCACGAATACCTGCCCACATACTGAACTAAACAAAGTTAAAAATAACAACTGAAAATGTAAAGCAACATGCTTGGATTCATCATGTTTATTCTGCGACTTAAAGCTTTTGCCCTAGGTGACCATTGCGAGAAAAACAAAGTTAAAGTGCAGAATAAAACCAACTAAATTCCGAATCACGAGCCTGTGTAGATACAGATTCCTGTAGATTTCATTCACATCATCTGCTTTTTTTATGCCTTGGGATAATGACCTTCTTCTTATTTATCTTTCTATGAAAAAATTGTAGTACAAAGTAAAAGTCAGGTAGTTCAGGTTTGAGGTCACAGATTAATTCTTCATTTCTATTGTTGTTGTTATTATTATTCAATTGACTGAGGGAGGGTACAATCATCATTTTTCCTTTAACCTACATAGCTGGTTTAACATTCGAAAGGACTATGGGCAGTTTGTTACACAGACGGATGCAATGCGAATGACATCCCCCAAGCATTCGAGGGCATTACATTGATTAATTAAAACAAGAGTTGCAACTTTCTTTAAATAGATACTGATAGAAAGTGTCATCTCGACTCGGCAAGCAAAACCTGAAAACACGTTATTATACATTAGTAGTGAGACCGGGGCACAGTGGGTACACTTTTAAGAATTACTTTCTTTTGAGAAAAATATTTAACTTGTAGCATTTTAAAAGAATAACACAGTAATATACAAGCCTTTAGGATCTGTATTCATTTTGTCATCGTTTTATGACCCACTGTGCCCCAAACCGGGGCACAGTGGGTCATATGGCATGGGGTACGTCAATTAAAATTCCAAGTATAAATTACAAAAACGATTAAAATTAACCGTAATTACAGCAGCTTTCATATTTTCAATGCTTTCTTGCCCAAATGCAGTTTTTTTCTGTGATTGTGAACCATTTTTAATTTAAAACAAATTTAAACATGGATTTTATTTAAAGTTATGATTAATGACAAAATATACAAATATTTTCCAAAAACATTAATTGGGGTATGCTGGCCCATGTCCCCCACTGTACCCTGTATTACCAATTTGATTTGAATAAGGCCTTACAGCTGACCACATGGCTAATTAACATAAACTTTAGTTTGAAATTATAGCTGGACTTGTCAATGGTATATTGCAGCATTACTAATGTTTTATAATTACACCTAGAATAAAAATCCAATTGCGAGTTGAATAATTACTTTTCATTAATAAAAACTTTAACTGCAAATATTTTCTTCTACACTTGTGTCAGATCGCAAAAATTTTGGTTAATAAAAGAGTGCTGCATACAGCTTCTATGCAAATCAAAAACATTGGGTTGCTGATAAAACCTGATTTTATAAAGACGTTGTACCACTGTGCCCCGGTCTCCCCTATTTGCACCACTGTCGACTCTTTCAGGTTTTTTACACCTTACATATGCGGTTTTTAACAACAAAGCCGAAAGTCAAACGCTAAAAAACCGAAAGCGGCAAAGCAGCTGATACGTTCTCGTGTGAACAAATGCGTTGGCGTTTTTTAAACGCAGTTTATTCTAGCCATAATCAGGATTTGGTTAATGGGAAAAGTTAGTGTTCTGAGGAAAAGCTCATCTTATTTTTCTCAGTTTTTTTTTTTTTTTTTTAAAAAGTGGGGCCTTTGAAGTTCTTATCATGTACATGCTTGTATTTCCGTATACTTTTCCATAGCAATATAGCGTTGCTAAGCTAGGTTGGGTCTCGTCAGTAAATCCAACCTTACGCTAAGAATAAATCTTAAGTAGGATGACAATTAGGTTTATAACGTTGACTTGGAAGGCAATTTCAACTCCCTTTGCAGCCTGCACACTGATTGACGATGGCTTAGTGGTAACGCTTTATTCTCGCATTTTGAAAATCTGAGTTATATTCCCAGGTCGACTATTCTGACTGTGGTTTTCCAAATCACTCCATGGAAATCCCGGGATAATACGTCTGCATTCATAGCAAAATCGATCACATTTTCCCATCTTAGAAACTTTCTATGCATTTTATCGCATACTTTACATTATGCAAGTAAGCAGTCCACTTCTATATGAACTATGATACAACGTTTACATGCGTATCCTAAAGCACTATCTTAAAAACATTCTTTTCTGGATTACGTGTTTTTAATTATATCAACATCTTAAAACTTGTTTAATTTACGTTGTCACATTTGTTCTCTTGCATTTCGGCTTTGTAGACTTTATTATTTATTTTCATATTTATTGCATTATTTTTCATATACATATGTATGTACCTTTAATTAACAACTATGCTAATCCTACTTCCTTAAGGGATTTTAATTGAGTTGCACAAGATGATTATTTGCCTACTCTCATTTTTAATTTAACTCGTATGTACGTCATTGCATTACTCTAATAACAAACATCACAATTCATTAACTATTATGATGAGAATAATTCGCATTTCATCTTCACTGAAAATAATTTTCATTTGCTGATTTTTCTGTCTCTGAAACTTGAACATTAAAAAAATCTTCGGTGATGTTGAGCTGAATGAAATTATGATGACTTTGTTGAAATCGTTAATTGCTAATTTCTTGAAGGAAACAAATGTAGTTCCTAAGGGTGAAGGCAGATTATAATAGCCACGAATATGTAAAAACAGTGAATACGATTATATGTCATACCGTGGTACTAATCCTAATGTTTATTAGTATGAGCATGCATAATTAATTAATTAACTCATGTAAGATAATGGTCAAATGGAATGATAATTTTTGTGTCTCCACCAAGACGTTACATGTACGTATATACACGTATTTAAAAACATATGCAAAAAAGTTTGCTCTCCAGGTTTGTTTTAGCCGCCATTTTTTAAATATATGTAAATATCAAAATTTTACACCTATTAAATGTCTTTAATAGCTGTACATATTTGTAAATATATATGTAAATATCAAAATTTTGCGCCTATTAAATGTCTTTAATAGCTGTACATATATGTAAATATCAAAATTTTACACCTATTAAATGTCTTTAATAGCTGTACAATTTTAATATTTACATATATTTAAAAAATGGCGGCTGAAACAAACTCGGAGCAAACTTTTTTTGCATTATGTTTGTAAAAAACGTGTATATACGTACATGCACGCCTTGGTGGAGACCCAGCTTAAGACTAAAGAAATAATTTAATAAAAGCTTTTTGAGCAGTCAGTGATTCTTCAGATAGTTCAAAATACCAGGTGCTAAACTAGATTTGGAAAAAAAAAACTATAGGTGACAAACAATTTGCACAACAAAATCATGCAACTAAAATTCATTCCGCAAACTCAATTAATCGATTCACGATCTAGTATAAATTTCGACTACCCTATTTATGTCCCCTTGTAGAAAGCACCATCGTCCCATTAATAATGAGTATATATGGTGCAACTTAAGTGCTGCCACAAAACCTACATTTGATTTATAACTGATCGCATGTTCCTTGCTTCAATGTCCCCTTGTTCACATAGCTGTAATGAAATCATTGTTGTTGACGAGAGCCCATCTCTTCAAAAATTGTAAACAGACTCTATTTTTGCATTACAGGTGGTTGTTGTCTCCGTACGTCCACCGTTTGAATAATCCACTGCCGCGCTGCGTTTCGACGTTGGCGGATCGTCGCATCCAACGCGGCGGAAAAATGCCCCGCACGGGCATTATAATCAACTCAATTATTGATGGCAGCGATTGAAGCAACACGTGATGCGCGCGGGGAACTGAGCCCTGGGTTAGCGTGAGAGGGCGAGGGGGAATCCCGATCGATCGGGGTTGGTAGGCGCGGCGCTCCCGTTGCGGCGCGACGGCGACGCCAGCTCCAAGCCCACTAGCGGCGGCGCGTTCCGACATGGAATCCTCCGCCAGCTCCAAGAAGTCCATGCTGTTGAACTTTCGCCCGTCGTCGTTCGTTTCCTCGAGGGCGCACGCCTGGCGCCAACGTTTTGCCAACTCCAAGCGCAGTTTGTCCGACTCGTGCAAGGATGTGCCGCTGATCGCCAACGTGAGCACCAGCAGCGACTGCTCCATGGCGTTTACCCCGTCCCAGGGGTCGCCGCAGACGGCGAACCGTTTCCAACAGCGGCGAGGCGCCGTCGTCCCCGTCACGTTGCCCGAGTACGACCCGGACAGCTACAGCTGCCCCAGCCCCGTCGGCTCACCCACGCATGGCTCCGGCCTCACAGGCGACGGCGTCTTTGACCTGCTTGGTCTCAGCTCCACACCGGACATCACTGAACCCATGCCGGTCCCTACCACACGCTCGCCGCAGCAACCCATCATTGATGACGCTGCGCGTCATTTCCTCTGGCAGCCAGAGGTGCCCACTCCCGAAGCCGATGGCTCCGCCGCCGCCTCTGGCTTTTCTCCCGGCTGGGACGAACCTGTAGAACCAGACCTACCCAAGCAATTCTACAGAGAGACAGAGCAGCTGGCCCGAGACATTTTGAACCACGGCGGCGATGAGGAGGACCGCTCCGAACTTGAGGAGCGCCTCCAACTGTTGGAGGAACGCGAGAGGAAGAGTGGTGGCAGCGTGCGGGCCGCAGCCAGTGCCGCCGTGGCCGTCGCCGTCAAGAGCAGTTGCGAACGGCCAAACTTCCGAGCTCCCAAGGATGATGGCGTTGAATTCGCTGCGGCGCCGCCATCCTCCATCGCCGTGCATCACACGCACGGCTCCGGCGCCAGTGGCTACTGTGGAGGCGGCGGCCGTAGCGGAGGTTGCTGCATGCCACTGCCGTCCAACCCGTCCCCCACGCCGTCGCCGCCGTCACCCACCCCGCCCTCGGCCAAGAGTTCAAAGCAGTATGGCTCTGGAAGCCACTGCAGCGTGTACTCTCGCAGCGAAAGCATAGCCAGCATCGGAAGCGGTTCTGGAGGTTGCCTGTCCAGCCTGTACAGCTCGCTGGACAGACGCTCCAGGATGCGCCTCGTACATCAAATGTCCATGGACGAGACGCGCTGCAGCGTGGGGCGCGCCGCCACGCCGGCGGCCACCGCCGCCGCTGCGGCAGCAGCGCCCGCCGTCGCCAATGCGGTGGCCGCCGCCAACGCAGTCTCCCCCACCTCGAGTCCAGACTTCGCTTACAGGACCTTGAAGGCGTCCAACGCGTCAGCCTCGTCCGCGGCAGCCGCAGCCATCAGCGCCGCCGCTGGAGAGCGCCGCAAAAAGCGGCTGCTGCGCAAGCAGACAAATTCGGCGCCCGACTCGTTGGAGGATTCCTCCCAGTTCACCGACCGTTTGTGCGTCACCTACTACCTGGATAACGTGTACAACAAGGGACGAAACCTGTACGCCCGCCGTTCCTGGCAGGGAGAGGAAGGCCAGGACATGCTCCTGAAAGTTACCCCCGACGTAGGTAAGTCACCCCTTTTGTATACAAACTTTCATTTTCCTATAGCATTCCTTCGTGGGATTTTTGTTTTAAAACTTCAAAGGGCGTCTTTGTTAGGTCATGCATGGCTAATGGACGTCGAGTCATGAAATCGTGACGCCTCTGGATGTGCACTTGCAACATCTTGGTGGTCGCCATGGAGAAGGCACGTTTGTGTCCAAAACACAGTCCAAAGCATGCTTCTTTCTTGAAGGCTATGTTAAAACAAAGTGTAGTCTATATAATTATCAGTGGGAGTAATTTAATGTGGGAAGAATTTAATCTATTATGATGTGATCGATTGTAAGACGCACATTAATTCCAATACCATGCCAACAGAAAAAAATTGGATTCTAAGATTTCTCTTCAATTTACTGACAAATGAGGCAAACAATGATGTAAAATGATGTAAACAATGAGGCAGGAAGTTTCAGGTGCGTCATTTCAGGTAAAATAATTTTAAATATATAGCTACTGAATAATTCAGCTGACAAAAATGTATACCCAGATATAAGTTTTTCGGTCACATGTATCCAGATGTAGGAGACAAAGATGTTTTCAAGTAGCTGGACACCTGTATCCGGCGATATAATTTTGTGATTTCAATCCTGCTTTTTTATAGAGATGTTTCTAAAAAAAAAGTGCGTCTTATAATTTATGAAATAGGGTAGTCAGCATTAGCTCACTTAATTTTAATTTCGTAAATATTGTCATGAAATTGAAAAGTTAGTTGAAAACTTGTAATTGGATTCTGAAAGCAGCGTGTTTGCTATGTATGCGATTGCTGAAGGGGCATACAATTTTAGATATTAAAATATCAAGTATATAATGGTTTAATTAACCACCATTCAATTACCTTTGGTACTTTGTATTCCCATAAAATTTGTAACGTTCTTCAGCCAAATAATCTCAATCATATATTTTCATTCATTTGCTGATTCAAACCTGTTGCATTTATCAGATTTCTTAAGCCGCGTCTCCACTGCACTTAACATATCATGCAAACCTGAAACATTGTATTCCTCAACATGTTGAAGAATGCTGACCTGTCTCAATGAAAATGTTGAAAGAATCAGTTAACCAATCCAGTTATGTATCCAGTTTATGGCCCTTCTACCAAGGCTGTATATACATACTTACTTACATGGCTGAGCATGCGCAGTAAAGTTGCCTCATTTTTTCCTTTGATCCGGACTGCCTCACGAGCGATCAGAAAAATGTTGATGAAACATTGTTTTTGAATAAACAAAAAAACGTCATAAATTTGCTCAAACATCACGGTAGACAAACTTGTTTTCTTAATTTGTTTCAGCAAACCATGTAGATGAACATTTTTGTTCAATGTTGAGTGCAGTGGAGACATGGCTTTAAACGAACTCTGTGTTTACACCAGATCTCAATGCGTTTGCAAGTTTATTTAAACAACTGAAATGCAATAAAGTCTGTGAGTGCCCGAATATCCCAGTGAATGACCTCAAATTAATTTGTCAAATGTCAAACACTGCTGCAATGTCCTTAAGATGCTAACTGAGATGCGATGACTGAAGCACATGCATGTGGGATGCTTCAGCATGTCTGCCATATATCACAATAAAACCATTCATCGCTTTTCGTATGTGCACAGATTTTTAAACTAATGAAATTCTAAACAAAATATTTCTGCACTCGACACGCGTACAGAACCCAAATGAACGTAAAGCCGTCTCTCCACCAAGAAGTACATGTACGTAAATACAAGTGAAAAACACACACATATGCAAAAAAGTTTGCCCTCCGGGTTTGTTTCAGCCGCCATTTTGTAAATATATGTAAATATCAGAATTGTGCACCTATTAAGTCTTTAATAGCTGTACAATTTGGATATTAAAGCCGGGTCTCCACCAAGACGTATACATGTACTACATATGAACACTTTTTTACAAACATATGCAAAAAAGTTTGCCCTCCTGCATGGTTTGTTTCCGCCGCCATTTTTTAAGTAATATGTAAATATCCAAAATTGTATAGCTATTAGAGAGATTTAGCACCAAAAATAACCGTTACCATTCGCGTCATAATTTCGAAACTCACATAGGCCTAGTAACGC
>JAQGBW010004267.1:0-14144 GCA_034698625.1 Julus scanicus
AAGGTAAAAGTGGGAGTTTCCAAAGGTAAAAGTGGGAGTTTCCAAAGGTAAAAGTGGGAGTTTCCAAAGGTAAAAGTGGGAGTTTCCAAAGGTAAAAGTAGGATTTTTCAAAGGTAACAGTGGGATTTTTCAAAAGTAAAAGTGGGATTTTTCAAAGGTAAAAGTGGGATTTTTCAAAGGTAAAAGTGGGATTTTTCAAAAATAAAAGTGGGATTTTTCAAAGGTAAAAGTGGGGTTTTTCAAAGGTAACAGTGGGATTTTTCAAAGATAAAAGTGGGATTTTTCAAAGGTAAAAGTGGGACTTTTCAAAGATAAAAGTGGGACTTTTCAAAGATAAAAGTGGGACTTTTCAAAGGTAAAAGTGGGAGTTTTCAAAGATAAAAGTGGGATTTTTCAAAGGTAAAAGTGGGAATTCCCAAAAATAAAAGTGGGATTTTTCAAAGATAAAAGTGGTATTTATCAAAGGTGAAAGTGCGATTTTTCAAAAGTAAAATCTCAATTTTTCTGCATTAAAAATATGAGTTTTCTGTTTTAGAAATGCAATTTTTATGCGTTTAAAGTTCAATTTCTATTTCACCTGGGGCGATTTTCTGCTCTGTCGGGTCCTGCATAAAACTGGCAATCCGTCCAAATGAGTCCACCCCAAAATTCTGGAACCCAAAAATGTGATGACAAATACGGCTTAACTTCTATGTAACCACAGCATGCAGCCTTTCCAAAACTGTTTGAAATTCTCATCAGCAATGTTGTACCAAATATATTGCCAAGTCAGACGGAATATGTTGACAGGCGTTGGCATACTGAACGCTACAACACTTCTGTCAACTGCTGGCATTTGGAGCAAAGAAGGAAGGGGCTGTTGCAGTCAGTTTCCTATTTCTAAATCAGTCATAGCTAATTTTCGTTCTGAAATCTATTTTTTAACCAAACCCCACCCTTGAATTATTGATGAAATTCTGATGCTCCCATTTTTGTCTGCCATCCCACCTGGCACCTTGGCACAACTTACCACACTGCATTATGTGTGTTAGCGACGATGGCCACCCGCACCTAAACCTATTTTTTTGTGTTACCCGTTCTATTGTCTGCCCCTATTTTAGTAGGCCAGTGCATTGTGTGGTTATGTATTTGTATTGAAAAGGCATTGCTTCTGGTTCTTATAACAACCAGTCTTTTGCACAAGTTTGCAGGGGTGGAGGAGAAGAAATTTCTGAAAATGGAACAGAAATGTGGGGAGAACAGGTTCTCTCGTGTTAAATAACAATAAAAATTAGATTAGGTTAAATTTTTGTCTGATGTAATTGGGGGGCAAATAGTGTGGTGGATAATATAACAACTGAATTACACGTAATCTTGAATTACACGCATGAACCCACGTTGTATTAACCCGTTTTGGAAGGCAATGTCAGAGCGCTATAGTGAGACAATAGTGAGTTTTATTATCGGTGCGGCCCTTTTTATTTATTTTTAGCAAATTTGAGAGCTCCCATACTGTAGTTCCATTAAAATTCTCAAATAAAATTAATTGATGCCCGGGACCTGTTTATATAGCCTAATTTTATTATTTTTACGATATGGTCGTTTACCTCCAATCCAAGCAGGATTTTTACCCTCTTGTATTCAGTAGTGAAAGTGCTGTTTTTTTTCCCATGATCGTTAATTAAAAATCCATGCAAAAAGAATGAGTGTAATGAATATCTTTCAGATTTATACACCATGTTGATGCCTCTTCCTTAAAAGGGGGACAATCAGTTTGAGGCTCCTCATTTTTATAATTAATAAGCTAACATAGTTTATTGTTGGGAAAGTTTATCTAAATGTGTGTTGCTTCCCAGTCCTATATTTTTCGCCTTTTAAAATAGTAATAGCTATCTAGCCCAATTTTAGCAACTATGGCCTATTCATAGAATTGTCTGCTTGACAGGGAAAAACTAGCCATGCTTGCTGTGTCTACGCTTACAAAAACAAAATACCTTTCTAAAATAACACTGTTTCTTACTAACCACATGTTCAGTAGAATTCACCTGTGTGGTATCAACTTATTTTAGAGCATCAGATTTGGTATAATTTAATTTAGCATATTACAACCTTCACTAACTTTACAATGGTGATAATATGAAATGTGATAGAAAATGAATATTTAGATTTGGAAACGTTTTTGGTAGTTTCTAAAACAAGGAATGCTTTTAACTTATCACTAACTACATCAAGCTTTTTGAAAAAAGCATAATGTGTGAATTTTTGGAGATGAGAATGATACCCAGAATCGTTATTTCTATTGAATCCATCAAAATAATTACATTCATTTTAAGCCAGTCATAATGCAAAATTTGTATAAGGTGACCTAAATCCTTAAGCTACGTATCCACCAAAATAAATATAAACATCAAACATACACAAAAAACACTAAAACATTGTTTTCAGCATGTTTTTCCAAACATGTGTGGCAAATTTGATCTGGACCGCCTCTCAAGCGATCCCTACGACACATCAAAAAACATCAAAATGTGGGGGGAAAACATCGGTTTTCCCCACATTGTTCGCAAACACTTCTGGACACATCAATGTTTGTAAGTGTATGTTTGTTGTGTATGTTTTTTGTGTGGTAAGTTTCTTTTGGTGGATACCCACCTTTACTCGCCACTGAAGGAAACAATGTTGAGGCAACAGGTTTGCTGAAACAAATATTGAAAAAAGTTTGCCTATACTGTGATGTTTTAGCTAACTTGTGATGTTTTTTCTTGCCAGAAACATGGTTTAGGCAACATTTCGCCAATCGCTCGAAAGGCAGGCCAGATCAAGTGATAAAAATGCCGCCACTTTACTGCGCATGCTCAGTCATGTGCTAAAATTCATACCTGAATTGACAGACTGTGTGCAGACCAACTTCAAGCAATGATTGCATAGTTTTTCTGTCAACCTCATCATTCAGAAACATGTTGATAGTCATTGTTTCAGGTTTGTGTAGTGTTTTTATGTTTTATGTTGAGTGTTGAATGTTGCCCTTAGTGGCGACTGGGCTTAATGCATTACCTTATTGATATATGCACACATTCTTTGTAGATATTTATAATGTTATGTTCTAAAAATAACAAATTATATCTGAATGTCCAGTATATGTGGCAGATGTAAAGTCACCTGTAAAAAAATCACTAATTGGTTGGATAACGATGATCACCGAAGAATTCCTCAGACCAATTAGTGATGCATTGCTTGTGCACAGGTGACTTTACAGCTGCCAAAGCAAGAAACTATTGACAACTTTATGCAAAATCATTCTGTATGAATGTCTCTATAGCATAATTTCATGGGACGTGGCAAGTTTACCATCTTGAATAATACTGACGTGTTTAAGGGATATTCGAAAAGGACGTCCTCAAGAATTGGGGAGGGATCTGCGGACATGTGGACGAGGAAAGCCATTATGGACGTCCACTAATGACGGTATTTTTCAGTTTTTGATTTTCTGCTTAATTGAGTTTTAAAGGTCAGTGAAAAGAAAAATAGACACCAGAAAAAATATGTCCCCAGTCTCTTCATCCTCTTTGTATCCTCCTTTGAACGTTCCAACAAATTTTCTGGACACCCTACTTTTCAAAAATATTAAGGACGTCCATGGGAGGGGGTCTGGGCTAAAATGGACACTAGGTGGACAGGGGGTAAAGGAAGGGCAATTTTTGAAGGAATTTTGGGACGTTCTTTTGAATGGCCCCTTATTATATTTATATTTTGTTAAAGTAGAAAAAAAATTGTAATTGAAGTTACGCCACAAAAAACTAACGAGTACCGAATTTCACTGCAGTAAATATTAACTTGGGTTATGACCAATTATAGGATGATACCAAAAGTACATTTTTCAAACTGTTAATTAATTTAAAAAAGAATAAGTAAATATAGAAATAATTCGGGTACTAGCTAATTGTTGGAATCAGCCCACCTGGCAATTGGTATTTTAGTTTTTGGATGTGGTTGTATTTTTTGGTAATTTACCGTAGATGTTGAATTCATTAAAAATGGAATGACATTCTGTATACTCTGTGGAGTAAATAATGTTTTTAGATTCGTAATTAAATTTATCCTCTTCCTTGACAATTTCGTAATTGGTATATCGCAAATTGTAAAGTTAATTTACAATACTGCAAAACCACACATCAACTTGCTGTTAGGCTAATTTTGAGTAATTAAAATTATGTATTAATCTGCAAGTGAAAACCAGAAAATTAATAATTGCATCCAATTTATATATAAAACAGGACCATGCATGTATAGGACTTTTACAACCTACATGCATTAATTTTGAGATAGTTAGAGGGTTAAAGCATGGTGGGAATTTTGGTTTGCAAACTTTTTGATTATTCCCAACTTGACAATGAACTTTTGAAGACAGATTGTTTCTTTTAAGCCTTTAAAGTTCAGCCCTCACTGTAAAACGAATTAAGGTCAACCTAATCGGTCGTTTTATATCCCTTTAACTTTACCTGGGCTTAGGGTAGCTTAGACACCCTATTGTTGAGGGCAGTACAGGAATTAAGCATTTGAAATTGTACAACCATAAATCTATACCTACTGGTTTAAAAATACTTAAATATAGCTTTTGGTTATAGCGGTAAACCCTACTGTTCTATTGATGTTTTACAACATTCAACCGAGGATTGTTTGGGTGAAAATTGCCAGTTGAAATTTTATTTTGGCTACCAAAAGTTTATTGCGAGAAGGTGTCGAAGGTCCCATTAACATGTACGTGTTGAACATGATAATATACGTGTATTAAGTGACTCGACATATGCATGGGCACCATGCATGCTTAAGACATTTAAAATGACTTGTGAATATAATTGTAAAATGTCATCGTTAATGATTATACTTATTAACTTGTAAAATTTGTTAACTATGAAGAATGAATCTTTATCTTGGATTTCAACTATGAGATTAGATCCCCAATAGGCTAGATCACCATTAAAATTATTTGTCCAAAAGGCTTGCAATCAAGGTCCTACATTGAATACATGTACATGGTGGTGTAACAACCTTTCACATGTCATGTACGTGATATACATGTATTGTAACAACTAGTACATCCCCCACTTAGAACTAACTGCATCCATGTGCAGATAATGGGTATAGGGGCCAAGTTAGAAAAGTAGCATTTAAGGCTCTGTTAATGTCATATATTAAATGTGTACAGTAAACAACATAACTTAGTTTATGTTAATTTAGAAATATTCAGCTACTTTTTGTTATGATGATGTTTTAACTGAAGTGTATTTTAGTCTCATCTTACAGTTAAAAAACGTTTATTTGCAGTAAAAAATGGAAAATTGCGAGCATGTGTGTTACATAATTCATGTTTCTATACCAGATGGCACAATCTGTGTATGCTGTCTGATTTTTTTTAGTATTTGTTAAACTAAAAGATTCGCTTGTTTCGTCAAATTATACCCTCGTACCTACCCATCTGTAGACATGTAATCGTACATGAAGTCAGATTTATTTTGATGTGCTATACAGTGAATTGTCCAATGAAACGTGAGCACAGTCTCTATTACCTACACATAGAAAAATAAATGTTTTTTTCTGGAAACTGGAAAGGCATGAAATCTATCCCATTCTTGAATTTGTGGTAGGCAGTGTGCCAGATGGGACTATGTATATGCATGATGGACACCCATGGAGGTTGAATGTTTGTCAGTAATATAATAGGCGAGGAGTTACTTATTTGTGACATAGGCTAACGTGAAATTGTGATTGTCACTTGTGTAATCTGTACCATATATGCTTTTCCCCGGTGTTAATTTATTGGGTGTAGACCGGTTGAAATTGGAGACCTCCAATCCCAGGGTGACAAAAGACTATCAGGGTGGCCTTTATCCCTTGCACGGTAGGGTTTATATTATCGAATTAGTTGGGGCGGATAGAAACCACAGATATGATGGAAATAATGTCAATCCTGCAATTTAACACCGGGGTAATGCACAGGTAATAAACTATTTCAAATTGGAGGAAACCGTTTAAGCCTTTTTATTCAGTTTTGCCAAGTTAATAATAATAAATGCATAAAATTCAAAACTATGATTATCTAGACTAATGATGACATTCACAACTGTCAGTTGATGCAAATACAGCTTTTAAAGACAATTATAAAAAAAATATTTATTCTAGTTTAGCGCCCTCTGGCAGCGGATGGGCTTTCTCCAACATCGTTTTACTCAAATTTTCATGGTATTGATTTTTTTTCTCACTATCTACACCTTAAGATTGTTGTGAGATTGTGGCCATGTTGGAAATGCAATGCTAAAATTATATACGCCACCAGTGGGTGTTGATAAACTCATTTTAGTTTAGCGCGCCCCCTGGTGGCGGATGGGCTTTTTCCAACATCATTTTACTCAAATTTTCATGGTATTGATTTATTTTTCTCACTATCTACACCTTAAGATTGTTGTGAGATTGTGGCCATGTTGGAAATGCAATGCTAAAATTATATACGCCACCAGTGGGTGTTGATAAACTCATTTTAGTTTAGCGCGCCCCCTGGTGGCGGATGGGCTTTTTCCAACATCATTTTACTCAAATTTTCATGGTATTGATTTATTTTTCTCAATATCTACACCTTAAGATTGTTGTGAAATTGTGGCCATGTTGGAAATGCAATGCTAAAATTACATACGCCACCAGGGGTTGTTGATAAAGAAATACTCATTTTAGTTCAACGCCCCCTGGTGGCGGATGGGCTTTTTCCAACATCATTTTTCTCAAATTTTCATGATATTGATTTTTTCTCGCAATATCTACACCTTAAGATTGTTGTGAAATTGTGGCCATGTTGGAAATGCAATGCTAAAATTATATACGCCACAAGGGGGTGTTGATAAAAATACTTATTTTAGTTTAGCGCCCCCTGGTGGCGGATGGGCTTTTTCCAACATCATTTTACTTAAATTTTCATGGTATATTGATTTGTTTCTCAATATCTACACGTTAATTAAGATTGTTGTGAAATTGTGACCATCTTGGAATTGCAATGCTAAAATTGCATACGCCACCAGGGGGTGTTGAAGCCATGGTATTTATGTAAGACAATGATAAAAAATACTTATTCTAGTTTAGCGCCCCCAGGCAGCGGATGGGCTGTTTACAACATTATTTTACTCACATTTTTCACGTGTAATGATTTTCTTTTACGATTTTTATTAGTTATAAATCATTTTTTGCATTAAAAGTGCGATTTTTCTGTTTTTGAAATGCAATTATTCTGCATTAAAAGTGCGATGTTCTGCTCTAGAAATTCAACTTTTTATATTAAAAGTGCGATTTTTTTTAGATAAAAAGTTTTTTTTTTTTAGAAAAGTGCGATTTTTAAGGTAAAAATGCAATTTCTATTTCAAATGTGGAATCCACCAAAACTGTTTGGCTAAAACAGACAGACATTAAATCAGAAACACCTTTTCAGAAGTGCAGAAAAATCGTCAAAAATCGAGGTGATAAAGTGTGGTCTTTTGGCTAATAAATCCATTTTCTAATCGACTAATTGCATCTACGTGTGATTGGCATCACCATTTGCCACCTGCCTTTTTAGGGAGGTTTCTGATGGGAATGAAGGGACTTCCCTAAGGGTAGAAAAATTGAAATTCGAGAATTTGCCAAGTCCCTACTTGGGTAAAATCAAACCCTCCTGCTCTGGAGATGCGAAAGTTTTTACCTCGGTTGGCCAAGACAAAAGTCGCTCCATAAAATAACAATCCGGCTGAAAAGATGTCCAGCCAGGTCGAATTACCCACTGAATAAAACCTTTGTTCATTTATTATCCACGGTCAACTTACAACAAAGGCGGGCACGGCTAGCTCCTTATAGGGTTCGCCGTTGCCACTGCATGGGACTTGAGGTTACCACTCAAAGATTTCAAAATGTTAAAAGATGACTGGAGTGTGCATACAGGAAAAAAACTGCGAGGGAAAAGGGCAGAAAACCTACTTCTAGTCTGGCCCTATTTTTTTCCTCCACTGAATAATGACCGTGGAATATTGAATGTGAAGTCACTTGAAAATCTAAGGCGAGGGTTAAGTCCCTCGAGATTCTCTTCTAGACTCTGTTTGGGGAAGGAAACCAAATTATCTACGAAAATTGTTTTATAAAAAATCGACAAAAAAAGTTTAACTTGGCTTTCCACTCCATTTCTGGTTTTTTTTAAGAAAAAGAAAACCTTATGTACATTACTGTATTCGCCTCAAAAAATGTTTACACATTTCAGTACAATGTTTTTTACTCTAGTCCCAAGCAACAGATGGATTACAGACACCATCGTTTTTGTAGAGGGGAAAATAAGCGGTTCTGCAATTATTGCCTTTATTACAATATTTAAGGAAACAGCTGGAACGTTAACATGTATCCACGTTGGGTAAACATTTGTTGAATTAGTCTCCATTTTTTACCCTTCGCCCATAGGCCCAAGATGTTCTCCTTTGTTTGCAAATGTGACAGCAATTCTAATAGTATTTAATTTTTGGTTTTTTTCCTATACCGGCTGTCTTTTGGATTTTGTGGGGGGAGGGGGTATATTTCCCATATATCCCACCCCCCCTGAGCCTCGTATCCTGCACTGGCAACGATTGCTACAATGAATTATTCTTGCATGCTATTGTATATAGTGATCATAAATTAGAGATTATTGTTTATAGATTGCTAGATTATAGGTATAAATGTAAATAATTGATTATTATACTACCTACATATACGACTGACACCATTTCCTCTGACACCAAGCGCCTCATCATAAGGTCGGTATGCACCAGAGGAAACACACACAAACACATAAAATATACACAAGAAACACTGAACAAAAACTTCCAGCATGTTTTTCGGAACATGTGTATTTTTTCCTTTGATCTGGACTGCCCTTGAGCGATTGCCAGGAAACATCGAAATGTGTCAAAAAATGGACGTTTTTCGACATGTTTCACAAACACTCTGGACACACCAAGGTAGCATGTGCATGTTTCGTGTTTCTAAATGTTTCTTTTGGTGCATATACACCTATAGAAACCAAAGCGCTATCACCTCATACCTTTCCTACTATCTAACATCAATAATAACCTTCCAGCTTTATGGTTGACATATTGTGTTGCAAGCTTACTATTTAACTATTGTCAACTTGATTAGATGAGCTGAAACTCAGTAAATAATCGCTTTGTAATTGGTATATGCCAGTGATTAAAGTAACATAAAGTGGGCTTGTTTAATAAGTAAATGTACCTCACTGTTCTGAAAACAAATACATGTATATACCAACTCAGTATTTAAATGCACTAAGGTTTGCCATTTTTGTTAAATTTTAAGGTGATATATTACTCAAAATTTTATAACAAACATCTGCACAAGTTTGGCGCTTTTATGTGTTAAAAATATCAGCAATTTGATTTGCTTCATAAATACATCACCTTTGATGTTCTGCCATTTTAACATATAAGGGATTTTCTGGTGTTTTCAGTAATATTAAAATGTGTTATAACTTGCCATACCTGTTTGTTTGTATTTTATGGTTTTGATCCCACCTTATGAAGTGTATTTTTTGAATTCTATACACTGCATTATAAGCTTGCATGATAAGCCTGAACAAAAGTTTTAACTTGTTAATTTATTAGAACCAACAACTTGGTTATATATTCGCTAAAAAATGGTTTTCAAACCTTACTTACTTTTTTTGCGTGCCTATGTGTTCATTTATTTTGACAGCGATTTTGCGTGAGAAGTCTGCATTAGTCCAGACGTAGCAGCATGAATTCAAAATAATTGGAAAAATGCATTGTTGGTTTGAATATAATGAAAGGAAACATTGCTTTTTTTAAGTTCAGAATTCGAGGTTTTTAAAGTTTGTTATCTCAGATAAAAGCAGTTGTTTTGCATTAATCACTTCACAAACAAATCACAATTACTACGTTACAAATGACTAAGATAAGAATCAAAATAAAGATTCCAGACGTTCTTTAATATAAAAACAAACTCTTCAAAATTATCTATATAAAAATAATTCTTCAAAATTAAACACATAATTGTATTGTCGTAATTAGTAAAATTAATTACCCATGACATTGTATTTTAAAATAATTTTCGCAGGTGGATCTTGATTATGCCCAAGGTTTATTATTTATTTTATAAGGTATCATACCTACTATCAATGATATTTGGGAAATGCCTAATATGGTCATTTGAGGAATTGGAGACATAGGGGCACAAATGAGAATATATGTGAATGCACGTCATTTTAAAGGGTCCAAAATATGTCATTGATTATATATACAAGAGAAGATATTGTTTTCCAATAGCATCAATTTTCAATAAAAGTAACGTCAGATTTCAATACAAATGACACAATTAATGAATCTGGTCACACTGGATACAAAAAGAATGTCAATTGATGACGTGTTATTTTAAACTGGTTATTTGAACATAGTTTTTTAAGGATATCAGTTATTTACAAACCTTAAATTCTCTCAGCTCTGCATAACCCAGAATTACACCACCAGTGAGCTTGTGATGAATTTACGATCACAACAATTGCTAGCAATCACACGCGTGTCTAGCAATTTCTACTTCCCTGTTTGTTTCCTCTGACATTTTGAAGAGTGTCGATTGTACTCATCATCATTATTTGCAGGGGTTGTGTTTTCTCTTTTGAATCTATAGTTAACCACAAATTGGCGCTAAATATTTGTTTTAGCATGTCTGTTTAACCCCAAACTGGCAAGTTTCAAAATCGTGTATCGGCTACCACCGAGAAAACAGAAATACCCCCCACTACGACTCCAAAAGCCCTTCAAATGCTTGGGAAAAGTAATCTTTGGGGTAATTAAGCGTGCTGTGAGCTACCATAACCCCCTTTAAAATGAATGGGGATGAATTCCCCTGCAAAGGGTGTTAGAAAAAAAAAAAAAAAAAAAAAAAAAAAAAAACTGGCCATGCTTCTTATGTTGTTATTACCCGAGTAAAGGGATTTAGTCTTAAAAATTGAAGAAATGGGCCAGGGCTTAGTGTGATATATGGAGAGGATCACCAGGGTGCAAGCGTGAGTCAAAAATCCAATTGGTTTAACCTCCATTTCGATCCCCCTCCACTCTTTGTAACATAAAAACCCTCCAGTTTGGCCATGGTCAATCCATCGTTATCCCTATCTTTGTTTTCTAGATGGCCAAGTGAGAAATCCATCCCCTCAAAACGAGATTTTCCAATGCTAGTGATTTTTCTACAATCTTGGACCTCAACTATAATACTGTAGTTTTCAACAAATGTTCACTGTGTATAATCAAGCGCCCTTTGGTCCTTTGTAGCTCCTGTTAGATCTTTGGTTAACACGCCATCCCAATTTCATTATATTAAATGGGAATCAACAAAAATGCTGGTTTGCCTATGTATATTATGCAGTGACAGGTGTGGTCTCCTCTGAGGATTATTACAGATAAGAAGACCCTGAAATCGAGCACTTGTCTGGAATCTGTAACTGGTATCACGTGATGTTTCTGGATTATAATTTATGGACGCAAATATTTGTCAGATGTTCTATGAGGGACCATAAGGCATTTCAATATGGAAGTGAACATGAACCGTTTGACCAGATGTTATAATGGCTCAAAAAATACAATTGCTCATATCAAATCTGTTCAAGGGCCGGAATTCACCACATGCACTACAATATACAATTTTATTGGAACCATGTTGGAGCTCTAAGGGCACCAGTATGAATTTCAAGTCCTTTTTGCACACGTACTGTTCACATGGAGAACCCTTGAACGCATGTGAGATGTTCCCATGAGATGAGGTGACATGTGTTGCTCAACGAAAGAATTCCGGACAAAATCCTAAAAGGGCAAAGACCTAAACTACCGTTCCATGTATTGGCCATATTTCCAGAAATATAGGACGTCCCTGGTGAAAAAAACAATAGAAACCAATAGAGATTTCTATTGGTTTCTATTGTTATTTGGACACTTTATTGATTTTAATTGTTTTCTATGGTTCCTGTATTGACTTCTATTGGCGTCTATTGACTTCTATTTCTACTGTTATTTGGACACTTTATTGATTTTAATTGTTTTCTATGGTTCCTGTATTGACTTCTATTAACTTCTATTGACTTCTATGGTTTAGCTGTATTGCCTGAACAATAGAAAACAATATAAAACCATAGAAACCAATAAAAACAATAGAAATTTTCTATTGATACCAATAAAAAACAACGTTCCAAATAACAATAGAAAACAATAGAAATCTCTATTGTTTTTCACCAGGGATATAGTCAATTTGAATATAAAATATATAATCATCCATGATTATGCAAATAGAAACCTGAACACACATCTGGCAGTGTCCAGAAAATTTGTTGGAACATACAAAGACCCGTCCTATAAATTTTCAAGCACCCGTCTCGCTACCTAGTATGTATTCCACAACATTTTTCCAGAATTTTCTGCTTAACAGAAATTTCCTGATATCGAAGGGAAATTCCAGGATAAAATTGGTGTTTATCACAAATTTAGGCATGTTACCCGACTTCCTGAGGTTTTAAAAATTCAAGTACATTTGGTACTGTGTGTTCATGGGGTTCATCTGGTGGCTCACCTTTCACTAATCTTTAAACCTTATTAAGCAGAAAAACTAAAAAAACTGAAGAATACCGCCATTATTGGACGTCCATAATGGCTTTTATCCCCCTCCTCTTGTCCACAAGCCGGCAGACACTCCCCCCCCCATCCCCTCCTATTGAGGACGTCCTTTCTGAATGGCCCCTTAGCTGTTTATAATCCTTGTCTTTTCAGTACACCAGGTACATGCTGAAAAGGCAATTTAAACTATTAACCCTTCTAAAACTCTAGTGAAGTTTTGTTCAAAACGAAGCATGTGCATGTAAATTTCGTCTCGTTAAAACTGTAAACTGCCACCGTTAATAATTCATTTTGATTTCACAGGGAAATGCGTATCATTCGGTGCAATTTATATGCAAATTCAAGTTAATAAGACTAGAGTCAGAATGGCGGCTACATGGCGATAGAGCCCTTCACTCACACTGGCCCCCCCGTGGACCCACACCTTATCCTAGAAATGAATCTTGGGATGACTTCTGAAATCGCTTCTGTTCTGAATCAAGTTAACCCTTGACGAACGAGGCAAACTCAGATAATTATGCTTCTACAAATTAATGACGGTTTTTATGTTTCTTATCAAAACTAGATGCTAGATTGTATATCGAAACAGGCCATGTGAAGAGGCTGATCCGCATTCCACAATGTACTAGATGTATTATTTTCAGATTTGAGATGAAATCTTATATATAGCATATATGCAAGTTCGTGTATATGGGGGTATTTTGGGGATTGGTCCTTCCCCCGAAATCCACGATAATTTAACAGTTTTCAAACTGCAAGGGCATAAGGGGAATTGTACTTTTGAATTGAAAATGCGATTTTTGTGTTTAGAAATGAATATTTTTAGCATTAAAAGTTATTTTTCTAAGTGCAATTTTTGTTTTTTTTTGTTTTAGGAATATAATTTGTTTGTTTTTTAAATACAATTTTTTTTGTTTTAGAAATACAATGTTTCTAAGTTAAAAACTAACCTTTTCTGCATTAAAAAGCAATTTTTCTGTTTAAGAAATGCAATTTTTCTAAGGTAAAAACGAAGTATTTTTGCATTAAAAGGGCAATTTTTCTGCAGTAAAAGGGCAATTTTTCTGCAGTAAAAGTGCAATTTTTCTGTTTTACAAATGCAATTTTTCTATTTAAGAAATGCAATTTTTCTGTTTAAGAAATGCAATTTTTCTAAGGTAAAAACGAAGTATTTTTCTGCAGTTAAAGTGCAATTTTTATGTTTTACAAATGCAATTTTTCTGCGTTAAAAGTGCGATTTTTTTAGGCAAAAATTCAATTTCTATATTTCTCTGGGCCATAATGCTGGCAATCCTAAATATATGGCCAAAGCAGTCAACCCAAAAATTATGGACCTTATCCCAGCCCCCTAATCAAAATGTGATACCATATATGGTCTTGTTTATAGGTGATTTTGATTCAACAAATGTTATATGGGCCGACGCCGATGGTCGAGTGGGTTACGTGCTTGCCTCTCGATCCTAAGATGCTGGGTTCGCTCCCAGGTCGAGG
>JAQGBW010004268.1:0-14143 GCA_034698625.1 Julus scanicus
TTAAAAAATTTGTATGCAACTGTGCCAGCGGCGAGGTGTTTGACTGGTGTGCGCATGCGCACATAAGAAACTGCACGAATAACGGCCGCATAACGAAACATTTTAGGCCGCATATCGAAAACGTGCCATAATTAAAAAAGGCCGTTATAGCGAAAAGCCGTTAATAGCGGCCGTATATCGAGGTATGGGTGTATTGTGCTCCTATTTGGAACCCTCACAGGATGGTTCATATTCAGGATATCGTGATGGTCCAGTGTAGGGCAGCCAGATTTGTTAAGGATGCGCTTAAAATATTTGCACGTGATAATCTATTTGTTTATGCTTCGATTTTAAAACATTAAGACACTAAAAAACCCGCAATAAACAACGGTTCCGTATTTGCTTCTTCTGTATATGTCTACAAAATTCATTTTTAAATCAACTTTAGATGTTTTGTCTGTTCCATGTCTTCAAACGTTACCAGATCCTACAAAATGATTCTGCTGTGATCGGCATTATAGTCATTGACCACAATCCAATCATTCCAATGCAATTGTTTCCAGTTTCACTTAATGTACTGTAGATAATAACCGTGATACGTTAAGCTCTCGTGGGGCAGTCTGCTCAACTCCATTGTCATAATCATTAACCGCAGCTTTCACTTGCCCCTAAGCAACAAAGAGTGGAAAAAGTACTGAATAATCAAGGCGCATGAGAAAACACGATTTTCGTTTTATAGCAAAATTTTCTGGGGCAATTTTGTGCCCCGTGGCATTTCACCAACACGTGTACCTTTACATGTACTCGTTTTAATTATCGTGAAGTTTTCAGGTGAGCTTCCTGATGATGTTGTAATTATGGTTCCAAGTATGAAACCATCATCACAGTCAATTTATAAAAGGTTTTGGCTAACAGGAAATTAACAGTGCTTGACAATTAAAAACTTTAATGATGGAGGAAATACGTGAAGTAAGGCCGCCAGAGTTTGATATAAATTACAAGTATAGTGCATTTTTTTAAAAAAATTGCACAGCGAAGAATTATATTTCTACAAAAATTGTCCATTGGCAATTTTTACATTTTTCAAGATTTTTAAAAATGAGCCACAGCTAAAAAATACAAATTATAAGAAATTTCTTTAAAAATAGAAATTACTGGAATTACTATTAACAACGGTGTGAATATAGCTTCGTCTCATAAAAAATTGTCTTTCTCCCCCGATGTAACATGAGAAATGCACAATATTAGGTAGAAGCTATAAAAGTGGCTATTTAGAGCGAGAAGGCAGTCAAACGCTTTCTTGAAAACTAATTTAATATTCTATTTTTATAACTTAAACTAGGAAAATATACGATAGATTTAAAAAAACCACTGTAGATTAATTATTGATTTGCTAATAGTAAGACAATTTGCACAGTCTTCCAAAACACACATCAAACACAATACTGTCTTGCCAAATTTGGCTTCCCACAATTTGAACTTACATACAGTATAGTGACCTTCATAGTAACAAGACAGACAAACTTATGAAAAAAGTTGTGACCACCATCATTGAGACAATCTACTGGGCTAAAGATTATTTTCTATTGGTGTTCAATAGGTTATCATTTTGTTTTCATTTTTTTAAACAATGACGCCAAGTATAAGAACAGTTCATGAAGTAACAGTCGAGATAGAACTGTTTTAAAACACATTTTCATTAATACCTATGATATTTAAGCTAGTTAAAAAGGTTAGCATTTGGTCTTATAAGCGCCATTAGACAGCATCAATAAATAAACAACGAAATGATGTGTATTAAGCAAACCAAAAATTGATTTTATGCCATAAAAAACACGAGAAAACGTGATTGTTCATGAAAGCAATAAACCAACCCCAAAGAAAGAAAACCAAATCAAATTTGGCTCAAAATAACATATATGACAAAGCATTCCTATCATATTTGCAAAGCTATAGTAATAACAACACGCATTGTATCGTGCGTTCATTTATTTCTCATCTTTGGCATCGTCAGCCCATTGATTTAAAGTTTTTGCAAGGTAACCTGGTAAGTTATTAGGCCTAACTAAAGTTCTTGCCATGTAATATAGTATATGTATACCAACCTCTTAAACAACGAATTTTAAATTCGCGAAATATCATGTAGTACTTTCAATTTATACTTTCAATACGGTCGGCTTTCTTAATTAACAGCTATCATTAGATCAAAATAGTCTAATAGAGGTAAAGCACTCACCAGATGGGTAAAAGTTCTTCATTCCTACTTTTTCTAAACTTTGGTAATAGCATGGTCTATCTATCTATAGACAATGGTAATAGTTAAATCTCCCGGTTTAAATTAACACAGTTGTCTGTTAGGACGCCGCCATGTTTTTTTTCCCAAAACGCCACTGTGTCGCCTCCTTGCGAGCGTTCTATCCGCAGTGTGGCACCTGAGGTTTACTGGCTCATTCTAGAGAACTTCATCTGAAATGTGTGCGAAACCATTATTTACGGAGCCCTGTACCCGTTCAGCAAAAAAATAAAAAAAAATAAAAAAACACTGTATAGGATGCGACGTAATTCGTTAGAAATAAAACTAAATCGTGCATCACTAATCAAAAATAAAGAAAATGTTTATCCGTTTGGAATCTACATGTAATTATTATCGAGACTTTGACAAGGGTTTTTACAATAAACTCTGTAATTTTTGTAAATTTGTAATATCTAAACGAGCCACATTTGAGAAATAACTAAGTTTTTGGTGTGAAATGCAATCTAATAACCTTTAGCACATTTATGACGAAGATCACATGCAAAATCCTGAAAGCAGTGTAGTTGCATATGTTTAAGGACTTCACTGAGATATTAATAAGTAACCTATTACTTTTAATTTGCATAATGGCATATATCATAGAAATATGTACTGTCGGGGGGGATGGGCCGGATACACAAAAGCACACTAGATGCTATAATCATTTACATTTACAGAAAAATTTACAGTTAAATGCTCCATATACACGATTCCCTTTAAATATCATGAATTCACCCGCCGCGTGTTCAATCAACGGCTCGGCCTTTGCGCTGGAATGACCTGAAACTGACCAAGAAAACATGCTTTCTGAACAACGTTTTCGAGGCATCTAACCACTGCTCCACTCCCCCTGAAGCTTAATAAGGCAGAGTTTGCTTGATGGCCACAACAAGTCACGAATTGGGAAAATGTATGACAAAGCCTAAAATGAGATTCGGCAAATATCTTCGAGAGTACTGCTGACGGGACGAATTACAATCATGTTGTCACCATTTTTAATAGCGACTGCACAAGCGCGGTTAAGGCATTCAATAACGTCTATGCAAACAGATAGGCGATTCCCGCATAGCGTTTTTTTTACAACGGTTGGCTTTTTGCAAAATATGAACTCTTATTAAGCCGAATAAACAAGCAGAGAGGGAAAACCAATTAGCAAAAGCTCACCATTTAAAAAAAAAAGAAGAAGAAGGTTCCTAAAAAGCCGCCGTGTCGAGAAGAAAACAAAATTTGAATATAATGCAGCATTTAGAACAAAAATTCGTTTGTTTTTGGGGGCGAACCGCAGTTTCGATGAATTTCACCATCGAGTCAAGGTACAAGAGCTTTTGGTAATCATGGAAATTGAGAAAAATATCCTGTAAATTTGGGAAACAAAGGGGCGAATAAATGTCTTAAATAAGCTTTGCAAATCAAAAAAAAAAAAAATAATAATAATAAAAAAATATACAAAAATTAATCTGACAGTATTCTGCTGTCACTGAACCAGATCCTGCATAATCACAATACCCCGGGTAATAACAATATCATAAACTATACAAATACAAAGTTAAACACAAACGAGAAACCTGCGAAATTAACTACACCCTTCTTTAGAAATGTCAGTGGTTAAGTAAATCCATCATTATGTGATTGCTACCTCTGATGTCAAGTCTAGGAACAATATGAAATATGGCAAGATTTGATGTAATTTTTGGAAAGCCACTAGGCGGCACCAATAATGAAGGCGAAACATTTTTCAACGGGGTTAGGCATGACTTAAACTCAAAAAGAATGTTTTTTTTTCAACTACAGCATCGAAATTATCTGAGTACCATTTTCTTTAGATGCCTAAATAAATTTTGAAAAAGTTGTAAAACACATTTTACTAGAAACTATTTTATGCTTTATTTGAGTGAGCATATAGCCACTAATAAACTTATTGCTTCTACTTCTTATATAATGCCGATAAGATCTACAAAAAAAAGCAATTTTTAATTCTTGGGTGAAATTGAACGATTCCTTGTCTTTATGGCGCACATATAGTTTTTGTTAAGAGGTTTCAAATGTATGACGTTAAAAAAGTCTGCTCGTCAGAACGATGGAGACGATAAATTTCCTCAGAAGATGGACTTTCCATCTTCAAACCAAAACGAAACGCCTTTAGTACCTAAATCACCTCCTGGTGACATCTCAAAAAGTGTGCCAAGCTTTAGTGCAGTGTAGCAAAATCTGAGGGCACAAAAAGTAAAACGATGTATACCATTGGAATCTTCAGCAGGGGGAAAAAGCCAGGCTTCAAATGCAATTCTAACATGCATCAAGCAATAAGTATTTACGAACAACCCAATTTGGATGACGAGAAGACCTGAGCCCTTGATTTTCATAAGCCGAGCATTGACCAATGCCCTTGAAGGCAAAGTTGCATAACACAGGCATTCATCAAATAGACGCCTCAAAAGATTAAAAAATTAACTATGTCCTTAGAAACGGAATAAAGCATTACTGAAAAGGAATAAACGTGCTCCATAGCCTACGGAAGTGCACCTATGCATGACCAAGACTTTAATAATCGAAACCCAGGTCGGTTCCTTGACATTCAAAGTTAGCCTGTCATACTGAATTGGAATGAAACCAAATTTTGTCCTGTATTCCCATGACTTTCCTGAAAGACCTAGATTGCCCTGAAACTTGCATGGCTACCGCTAGGCAAACAGCTATTAAACCAATCTGCAGGTTCTGTGAGGAGAGAATGTCGCTTCGTTTTGCGCATCAGTCAACAGGAAAACATAAATAGAGGGAAGAGCGCGGCAGCACTGACAGTGAGAGCATTGAAGACTAACGAATTATGAGGGCAAACACAAACTCGGTTTATGGTGGAGAAGAAAATTACGTTACGTCTTTTAAGTCTTTTGTCGCCACCGGCATATTGGGAGGAGGTGCAGTCAGGCCAAGTCCGACCAATGGCAACGAAGAGGCAGCATTCATCAGGGCAGCAGGGTCCTTCTTTGTCGCTTCTCGGATGGAGGTGAGCGTTTTTTGGAACCAGGTGTTGTTGCGAGACGACTGAAGCTCGGAAAGTGCAGCATTCAACTGATGGGTGAGGTCCTAAATAGAAAACGAGCAAATGTTATATTAAACAAATTCGTTTAAGTGCTGACATAGTGTAATTTCAAGTAATTTTTTCCAAAGATTTAATGGCTCATTTATTTATTTTTAAATTAAATAAGCCTGGTCAGAATCCAAAATTGAACTAAAAACTGTCGTTTACTTTGTATTGACTAGATATTTCTCAAGTTCATTTATTGTAAAATCTGACAACTATGTCAGATAAATTACAGATGATTCATTTTGCAAGAGGTGTTATAAATTTTACAGTTAAAAATATTAATTCTAAATATAAAAATATATCTCAAATGGTGTATTTAGAGTTTCCCCAAATTATGGGGTTCGTAAAAAAAATTACACATTACATCGACTGTGTAATTGTGCTTAATTAAATTCCGTTATGTTATAAATAATATAAAGATAACAGAGAACATTTAAGATAGAATGCTATCTTAAATGTTCTCTGATATCTTTATTTTAGCATTCTGCGATAGCTAATATTAACACCATAACAGACTAGCAATTTAACTCTGGTTTGAGTCGACTATGAGTACGCAAAATGTCAGTTTTTTACCTGATTGCGGCATTCCGCTTCCACCAATGCCAGCTTAGTTTTGGCAAGCTCCAATTCAAGTTCCCGCACTTGCCCCAAGGCGGGCGAAAGCCTGGCATCTCCATCTTGCCCAAATTCTCCAATACCATCCCTATCGTTGCTCCCGTCATCAGACTCGCCAGCCTGCAAAGACGATTTTCCATCTTTGCCTTTTGCTTGTGGGAGGGTGTCTACGAACCGCCTGCATTTTTCGCAATCTTGAACAGCGTTCTGTTAAAACGTCTAAATCAATATTTGTGTTCCCAAAACCCAATGTTAGCAAAATGAAACAATGAAGCTAGTTTTACCTTGAGTGTCTCTAAAGTCTCACACTTAAGAGTCTGCTCGTTCTCAAGCCGAATGCTCAACTGGCTGCATATCTAAGAAAAATAAAATGACAAGCCAGTTAAACACATCGAAGGAAAACGAAAATTAAATGCTGGTATCTGTGTAATGTTACCTGTTTGTAATCGGAAATAATGGCCCCGTTTCGAGTTATTTCGCTTTCAGATCGCTGCAGCTCTCGCCTGCACATTTCCTTCAGCTGCATGAAACAGAAAACAGCGTTTTAATACTTGAAATATATAGAAATTAGTGAAAAAATAGCTTATCGATCTATAAAGTGGTGACCTGCGCAGCTTCGGTTTCCAGACGTCGTTTCTCTTCTTCTGTATCACTGAGCATGGTTTTGGTTGTGATCAAGTCTTTATTCAGCGAATCGACCTTGTCTTCCATCTAAACAACGAAAAATGTATCAGCGGCCTTACTGGAAATGTTAACAAATGCCCAACACTTATAAATGACGACCAGAAAGCGGCCAAAAAAAAAACATGCCATGCTATGTTAACTAATAATTTGTACCGAGCTCGCATACGAGTTGAAATATGCAATGCATTGGCTAGTGTTTATTTACACATGTATGTGGAATTCTCAAATTGGTATTATCATATTTCATCAATTATTTTTTTGCAAAGCAATATCTATAAAAATGGGGCATGTTTGTTTGTTTGTTGATTTTTAACGTTGGACTATTTCTGCAAGAGGTCTAAACACAAACGTAAGGGGCTGAGCCTTCAACACCAACCTGGAAATTCTCGAGGAGTCTTTAACGTGCAACAATCAACACCGGACCTCGGTTTAAACTCTCATCAGAAAAAGCCGCCACTTGGGAAGTTTCTCCCATTCGTAAAAATTCTCACCGACCTCGACGTGGGAGCAAACCCAGCAACTTAGGAGCAAGAGGTAAGCACGTAACCCACTCGACCGCTGGCGTTGGCCAAAATGGGCCACGTCTTAGAATCGTGTTAAGCCATGTACAGTCCAGGGTATAAACGCCAGATACATGTATCCAGCTACTATGAAACCTAGTTGTCTGCTACATCTGGATACATGCAACTAAAAACTACATCCGGATAAATGTGGTCAAAGATGTTGCACGTCAAGATTAACAACTTTTCATCAGCTGAATATTTTCCATATATTTTTCCAAATATTATACAAGTTCCTTCCTTATTAGTACATTGCTTACATTTAGTGTATTTCCCTATTGTTGTTGATAACTTGGGAATGATATGACAAGAATTTTTTCTCTAAATTTTTCATAAATTAACATACATCTTACAATCGATGGCGTCTTATAATTGATGAAATACGGTAATAAAATACCGAAAATACCGTTACAAGAAAAATGCATTTTAGATGTAAAATTCTGAGCACAAGACATAAAAAGAACACAAAAAAAACTTTTAGTAACTCACATCGTCTAAGCTTTTCCTTAGCTCAATTTTGCTAGTGACTAGTTCATATGCCAAATCATCGTTTTCTTGCTCAAGCCGCAAGTTTGAATTCATCAGCTGTCTATTTTCACGCTAAAAACCACAGAAGTGACAAGAGAGGTTAGTGACACGCTAGGGATTAAATGCGCACGTCACCCCAAGGAAAACTGCATTCCGTGTACAAGTAATTGCCGCCTACTTACGGTGAGCCTTTCAACAGGATCCTCCTGTTGCCTCTCCTGCTCTTTCATGGCGTAGAAATCCTTCTCGTATTTCTTCAGTTTTTTAATCTTAATGGAGCAAACAAAGAAAAGCCGGTCAGCCAAGACCGACTAGCAGTAGACATCGGCAACTTGGCAAGCATTACCTTAAAGCTGACGGCTACTCTCATCAGTTGACGAGCAGTTTCCTCTGAACGATATTTCTTAGGAAGAGAAACTCGAAAGTACTTCAATACGCCCTCAAAGTCGAGTGCCAGAAGGTCTTTCTTAGACATCTGCCAGGTAAATAATGGTAGAAATTATGAAAAGGAACTCCTGAAAATGCCGGATAGAAAAACTGGCTATACGAGCAAAGCGTACCATAAGCAAAGCCAACGAAACTTGGAAAATGGTATCCATTCCCTCACAGAGGAAGACGTCTAAAATATGAAAGACCAGAAACAAGGGAAACTTGGCCGTGAACAGTGTGAGGAACCACTGAGAACCAAACATGTGAGCTTCAATGCCCAACTCTTGGAAGTGATCGTACAGATCAGGTAAATATTCCTAGAAATAGTAAACAGACTGTACTCAAAGGTCCTAAATGAGGAGTTAATTGAGGTCAATTGCAATGAAACTTACCTGGATTAACCTTTCCAGCTGGAAAAACTTCAAGTGTAAAATCTCAAAATTATCCTTGAATAAGTCTCGAAGCTGGTAGTCGAACATGGTTTTAACCAAAACACAAAATGCCTGTTCTTCTGGCATCTACATGTGTAAGTTATTAAACAAAATGATCCATTACACTTTTAACATTTCAAAACATGGAAAGTTGGGAAAATCAGTAGATCGAGACTTTAAAAGACTGCAGTTGGTTATTTGTCAACATACGTGTAACAACAATGAAGCTGCTAGAAAGGAAAGTCCTTGACAATATTCAACCTCCTCATCATAAATTGAATATGCCTGAAAGGGCATAAACGTATTAGGATAGTGACCCATTTTTCAAAATGCAAATTCTTTATAAAATAACATTCTTGCAATGTTCCGCGATATTTCTTTAAGAAAACTGAATACGAGCTAATTTTATATAGAATTTCTGGTAGCACTTGCATACCTTGCTAATCTTATACAAAGAATCCTGCCCAAGACCCCCAGCTTCCTTAAAGAAATCATGAGCTGGAAAAGTTCGGTTGATATCCCGTTGAATGACTTGGTCACATGGGGATTCCTTTAAGAAATTTGTAAATAAATATATGTTACGCGGTTTTTTAAATACGTAATGCAAGAAATTCCTAGGCTAGTAAAATGCAAAAAAAAAAAATAGTAACCTTGGTTATGAGCATTCTGTAGGTTTCCAGAAACTTGTCTGCATCTTCATGACATCCTGCCAAAAGCTGCCAAACTTCTCCCCGCAGCGCTTCAGGTATGCCTTTGTGTACCAACGCCACCAGCTGCCGGGGTCGTAGTTTGAGATTTTGTCGCCATTTCAATAGCACGTCTGCCCAACTTTCCAATTCTCCCTCGGAACAGTCCTTACTAACTTCACCAGAACCACTAAGCAAGGGCTCATCGTTGTCGGAAACTGATACAAAAATTCGAATAATGCACAAATGTAACTTAAATAATTACTATAAGTGCATAATTGGCTACTTTGTAACCAATCGTTATGTAAAGGGCCTACCGGATTCTTCGTCTGGGTCACTGGGCGACAACAGCACCTGCCAATTAGCCAGCGGGTTGCGCAGATTGAGTAAAAGTCCTGTACGCTTCCTCTCAATTTCTCCCGAGCATTCTACGCCAGTGACCTCATACTTAGGTGCATCCACCGTCTTGGAATCAAGCTTTAAATTTTTAATTTAATTAATGCTTAAGCTGAAAATAAATCAATTAACACTAAACTGATACAGCTTAATAAGACTGTCCAGCTTACCTCCCTCAATTTCAAATAGAACTGATCCGTAAGGGTTTTCTTGTTGAAATACCAGAAGCGCTCGTTTTGTGGGAAGATTTTGGCTTTGGTTTCCACAATTAGACGCACTGGTTGTTGAATTCCAAGGATGACCAAGTCTATGGCTATGCTCAAATACACCCGTGTATCTGTCAGTACAAACAGACGTGAACCACAAATCAAAAAACGAGGAGAAAATGGGTAAAAAATCCAGTAAAATACTCAAATCTTTTAGCTTACAGATTTTAAAATCAATTAACTATGAACACAAACTTCTGAAAATCCTTCAATCACAAATTTAGCATCACAAAAGATTGCAAAAATAATAATATCACTGAAATGCAAAATCGCTGAATTGCCAGAAAACTGACAAGTTCACCTTTTCACAAAATCCTAAATGTCAAACATTCCCAAAAATGGCACTGATTTAAATGCAGAACTTGTGAATTTACTAACCTTTGGGAGTTTCCGTGTTTAGTACTTCAAAATTTGGATCGGTGGGATCCCAATTCCCAACTATGGTATATATTTTATGTTCACCAACAACTGAGGTCATGGCCACCTGCACAAAATGAAAACGTTGTATGTCAAACCAAGGATTTATATGGAATTAATTTCAGAATATATGAATATTCTTACAGCTTCTAAAAGATGCATATCACCATCCTTGACATTGCGGCCAGGAGAAACCAGAAGCCCAAAACACCTTTGAGGAAAATGGAAAAATTAAAATTATAGCAATAACATGAGAGGGTCAAAACTTGAAACTAATTAATACTAACCTTTCGATAACCAACTCCTTATTGCTGCAAACCTGCTGTATAGATAAGCAAACCTTGCGCATCAAATTACACCTCAGTTTAAAAAAGTTCTTGTCTTTCGGGCAAGAATTGAAGTTTCCCTATAAAAAAACAAAGTCCACTTCAGCAAAACAAAATTTCAACTAAGGCAAAACGTTTAAATTCTGATCAATGTTGTCTCGTTGAGAATATTTTGGCGGAAGTTAAAAAAACCACTAAACCACATGTTCTTCCATAGAACACCATATTTGTTTCAAAGGAAAACTAAAGCTAAGAAGGTTCAGCTTATGAAAATCAGACGTTTTTTAAGTATCACGTCAAGCGCATAAATGCATACACTGATTATTTACTACATTATCAGCTTATCCCCATAAAACAAGATAATGTTTTTACACCTTTGCAAGTTAAGAGTAGAAGCTCCTAAACCGCATATCTAACAAGTCTGTGTGAGAACACGCAAAAACACGAATAACAGAATAAAACTACTTGATAATAAAAAATATAAAATAAACTTTCCCAAGTTACTTAGATAATAGATGCATTTGCGTTTGAAGTCTTTGAATAGGTAAGCTTCAGAAGATAATTATGTAGAAATTTTATCACACAAATACTTTTATATTCAAATAAATTCGGATAAACAAATTTAAAAGTGCGCACAATAATTAAAATCAGTTACATCAATTTTTGCACCCATAAAAAATACTTTTGAATGTTCCAATTTGATTTTCTCATTAGAAGAATAACCAAGATCACGTTTCAGTTTTGTTGCACTTTAAAGTACCTTTAGGTCCTCCTCCTTCATTTCCAAGGTGACTTCTAGAGTGTACACCTGTTCATTAGAGACCTCTGTATGACTGGAAAGTTCTGAAGAACTTTTGGTGTGCTCCAGACTTGACTTAGGAACACGGCTGAATGCAGTCGAAAAGTGAAACAAAACCTTGCCAACCTGCAATAAAGCAAGAAATGCAGGTAAGCATCAAAGCACAAACGAGAATGTTTAACGAACACCAGAACCGAAGAAAAATAGCCTACAATATCTGGTTCGTCACATTTGAAAGCATGGCACTGGAAAATGGCCGTTTCCGCAGACGTTCCATGGCTACACGTGAATGCAAAGCAGGCTGCCTCCGAGGAATCTTTAACACCTCGAGCACAAAATATGATTCGATGGACCTTGAAGCTTGCAATCTCTGCGTTAGTTGCATTTTCGTACAGGCTAGACAAATTTGGTAAAGAATTTTTTTTTTCAAAATCATGCTTAGCAATTTGATTAAATTAAACACCAAGGTGCTTACACAACACTTCCTTCAGATGTACTCGGAATGGATAGTTTCACTTCTATAGCTTGCTCAGATGACTGCTCATGTAGAATTGCCATGTTTCTTTGAATTTCTGAATGGCTTCGTGGTGCATTGATTGTGGCAGCCCCTAGGTAAACTACACTTTCGAAAACCTTGGAATCGGAATCCGGTGATACCAATGGCAAGCTGAAATGGCGCGTTGCAATCCCTGAAATAACAACTTACGTATTATAAGAATGACATGGGCAATAAAAATCTGTCTAACAAATATTGCAGAATATATTCCCGCAGAGATTCATGCCAAATTGCAGTAAATATAAATAAAAACATATTTTTGCAAGACAACCAGATTGACTTTTAAATTTTATGAAGAAATTTAGTGAATGTTTACATCTATTTTACTTTAATGCTATAATTAGGTACATGAATTGTCGACCCATGCCAGTCATCAACTTTTGCTCTGTCCATTTCATGCAAATAAGAGTTAAATTGCAAGGACCCATGGGAGTGGGTGGAACTTAGGAAGAAGCTTTTGACTGCATCACCCAGTACTTATTTATTATATTGTAACAAAAGAGTTATCCTAATGGACTAGGCTCACCCAACGCAAATTGGTATGGTGGAATTTTAGAGGGAGTAGGTAATGACATCAGGTAAAGGAGAGACTAAATATAAAATATATTAGAGCATGGTAGTGGCCAATGTTAAGAGGACAGGTGCAAACTAATGTCAGATAAAATGCTTTGAGGACAGTTCGCTTGGGTTTATTTTTAGAAAATGCAGTACTTGTTTTTACTTCACCAATATCAAATAACCACCTGCACATTTTGTATGATCAAAGCCCTTGAATTTAGATGCAATATTTTTAACAGCAGTGGTCAATGTCTGAGTTGGCTAACTATTCAGCAACCAAGAATAAAGCAAAAGCACACCATATGGTGCAGACCAGCAAAACGAAACCCACCTTTAGGCTCATCCACAGGACTTGAGCTGCTTTCCCTAGTTGTGCTGCTGTCGATGTCCAAGGAATCAGCACGGTGCTTGTTTTCCAGACCCACTGGCATCTTGGCAGCATCTGCCCCCTCTACGGAAGGCATGACAAGAGGTCGTTGTGTAGAGCTTCCCGTAACGGAATTTGCTTTCGTCGGTTGTGGATTGCTTATTTTCTGGCCTGTTAGACCATTCACGGCTCCCAGCCCAACACCGTCCATTAAAACCTCCTGAAGAGACTGCTTTAGATTTTCCACACTGCCGTCTCCACCAATCCTCAGCTCTGGTTCACTGTTAGACACTATCTCAAACTCCTCATTGGTGTTCACAGAATCAGATGAACTTTCACTGGCATTGTCGGCCTGTTCCATCATCTCGAGAATCGAACTGATCTACCCTAAACCAAGAGCAAAACATTCTTAAAGCAAATGTAGGCAAAAAAGTCACGGTTGTCGACAATGCATGAATGAACATATATAGATAAGAACGCTTGGGTTTCTTGTTTGCACAAATTTATCTAACAGCTTTTATTTACGATATCAACTTTTCAGAGGCACGCCCCTATTTCACTATAGCTATAGCAGAATGCATGGTGTTTTGTCAGTCACCTTTTAGATTATCGGTATTTGCAATTGCGTAATTCTGGAAAAACGCGAAGGCTACCCTTTCTGTTGTATTTACGCAGGTGAAAGCGCGTCTTTACAAATATTTAATAAGCCTAGCTTTTAAATGGCCGATTTGACAGGTTCACTGATTGATTGTATAAGGACAGCAAAAAGGCTTATTGGAATGAGACGAACAACTTACTCGTTAATAACGCCGAGCTTCGTCTTCCATGTTACCATTTCCTGAGCAAGAAAGTACTGGTCTATGAAGCTCAATCCAAGAAATGTTGAAACATTTTCAATTTTTTACCACAAAAATAAACCAAAAAATCAGATTACTCGTACAAAAACAACTACGGAATTCCAACATGCCGTAAAAAATGTCCAACTCAGCTTTTTGCGCATGCGCCGATGACGTCATACCAGCAGGCTGACCCAAAAGTACTTTTGAAATTTCACTAGCAAGTCAGAATTTCCAAGAAATATACAGGGCAGAGACATAGCCCCCTATATTATACAGGCCCCTGCATTATTTGGAAGTCTATGGGAGAAAACGGGAATTTCTCTGTCAAT
>JAQGBW010004269.1:0-14141 GCA_034698625.1 Julus scanicus
CCGCATATTTTTTACCGTTTGAAATAAATTTTGATTGTGTGATGTCACATTATCAAACCACCCCCCCCCCACCCCTTGGTCACAATTGTCACAAAAACCAAACAACCCACCCATCCCCTAGGTGTGACATAATTTTTGAATGGTCCCCCAGTTAAATTTGCACATGGATGAAGCAACTAATTAAGTGGCTTTAATTCATTCCAAGACTAATTTTTTACACTTTCAAGGACCACTCATAATACCACAATATTTGTCAAATGAGTCAGTCATTTTTCTAGAGAATTTATATTTTTTTTATATGAAATTTTTCCGATAACAGAAAATTCCAGTATAAACTGGTGTTTTAACACGATCGAATTTCAAGCATAATTCCTAACTTTTTTGAGGCATTAAAATTCAAGCATATTTCCCGATGGAAACGATTGAGGAAAGTTTTTTAGAGAACAAGGTGCACGGTTGCAGCTGATTTTTAGAGGAACGAACTTTCTATACATTTGCCTGTAAACAATGTTTTTCTGGTGTGGAATTGGTTTGAAAAGAGTACTTCTTAACTGAACATGCGACCTGCCAATCTATGGCAAATTGATCTTCTTACAGGCTTATGGGAATCAACTGCTGGTAAACGAATCGGCTTTGAAGCGAAGAAGTAGCCATGTATCCAATAGCAATGTCACCCTTAAATCTGGATATTCCCCCATAGAAGATGAACTGTTCTTATACAAGACCGGGATTCGTGGTCGCAAGAAGTACACCTTGTACGCGGTCATTGTTGTACTATTTTTGATTGCGCTCGTCAATATTTTGGTAAGCAATAAGTTAGTTAGTCAACAGTAAATACACGTAATCATTTCTTACCTGGACCAAGAGTGAAAATTGTTTTTCAGACGACATTCGTGCTTCTCGGGGTCTTGCGTCTCGGCTACGGTATGGACAGCATGGAGTTTATTCCTTCGAGATGGCTGATTCGCTTCTTGCAAAGCGCAAACATAGACGTGGTCGTTCCGGCAAATGGCATCGTGGGTGGATTCGAAAGCGAGGATCTTCATATTATTGGAAATAATCAGCCTGTAAGCGACTAAGTCGCTCGATCTAACATGTATCCTATCATGAATAGTTTTCAAATATCACATTTGAATGAATTCCAGGTATTTTTCCGGCCAAAAGCCAATTATCCAGCTACCTTGGAGGTTAATCCCGAGGAGACGATTCTTTCGGACGTCAATACCTTCAACGTGGTGAATCCAAAAAACGGCCGGCGCATTTTCTCCACCGAATATGGCTCTTTTGGTTTACCCAAAGCTGTAAAGAAACTCAACGTGCAGCAAGTAGTCGTCAACAAAGTAATTTCATGTTCATTCCTGTTACAATAAAGTTTAAAGTATTTTTTGAATAAGAAAAGGCTGGACACATTGCAATACCTGTAATGCTAAAAAGTAGGATTTCGTTACATCTTAACAAAACAGTGCATTTCAGTTACTTCGGGTCTGCAAATTACTCTACCGTCGTAACACCGATAATGTAAAGCTGAAACTACAATGTTTTTTTTTTTTTTTTTTCATTTTAAAAAGGTTTCCAGTCCAGTCGACCGTCCTTTATCTCTTAATTCGCACACTCAAATCAGAATGAGGGGCAATGAGGGAATGCACTTGCATGGTTCAGAAGTCGTACTAGCAGCTGGTGAAGACATTTTTCTAAAGAGCCAGGTACAGTGTTGTAAAGAAACTCATGTCACTAATAGTGATTATAAAGTCAAAACCTGCAATAAGTAGATGAAAAAATTCAATTGCAAAGATAGTCAAAAAATGGTTGACAAAAAAAAATCCTGCATTGCGGAAATGATTTTTCGACATAAAGAGTATTTTACAAAATATCAACTATGCAGGTATAGGCGATATGGACACTTTAAATTTTCTCTTTGTTCACATAATGACCGTTTTATTTTTTATTTGTTAAGAATGCCAGCATTACCTTTGATGGTCTCCGTGGAGTAATCGTCAATGTGGATAAACTTGCCCGTTCGAAAATCACCGATTCTGACAAGCCATGGCAGTACAAGATCTGCGTCTGCATGCCGAAAGGAAATCTGTTTCTCATCCCTCTAATGATGCCCCATTACACTTGCGCTAATGCAGTGTTTTCGGTCACGCATAATCCTTGTCAGTGAAGATCATAAGCTCGCTTTCAGAGCATAGTTTTTTTAGAAATGAATATTGTTACTATATTTGAGTTACAAACTTTTAAAGATTTTATTTAAAAACATGATAGCCCAATATAAAAACAGTTGAACTTCACTCGCAAATCTTCCATAATGTCAAATACGTGAGAGTCATTGATCATTTTGAAAAAAAATGTTGACCAAGGCACAACAACAAAAATTCAGGCGCCCGGTTAAATTGCTGGAAAAAATCCAAGCATATTTCCAGACTTTTCCAAGAAGCTAAAAGTTCAAGTACATTTCCAGATTTTCAAAGCTACTGAACACCCTGATTTTGTTACTTGACAGAAGACATTTGTATCACATTGTCCAAATCTCATACTTATTTAAAAAAAAAAAACATCAAATTTAAAAGAGTAAATGTTGGATTTAAGGAATTTTATCAAAACGTATTGCTCTTAATTGGGGTTTTGATCTTTCTTCACATGACTCAGTTAATGACGGCAGTGGATAGCTTAAAGAAAACACTAATTTACTCCAGACAAACTGTAGTACTATGTGTAAAGGGCCTCGGCTAGTTTATTATCTAGCAGCTGCAGCAAAAAAGCAGTGTAAAGTCTTGCCTACATATTGAGTAATCACGGTTGTTGACTGACAATTAAACTAAGCCTCTTTCAGCAGAGATTGCAGATGTTTGGCCCTTTATAGGTATTCATAGTGCAAAGACAATTTTTCTTTACAAATTTGGAAAACTGCTTTTGCTTTTTTACTACATGTATCGTTTTTATTCTTTATTAAACAAGTTGTTAAGCTGAAATGGAGCAACAATACGTCGTTCAATTTGTCTGAAGTGAAACTACGCTTGTTAAATATTATGCTTTTACAAAATATTGCTAAGTTTCTTATACTCACTGCTAGTCATTAGGAGAAGCGACTTACAAAACTTATTACTCAAATGTAAAGTAAAAACGCAATAAAAAAACAATCAATGTGTAGTAAAAATGCTGGAATGTATACATATGGACTATAAAAAGTGAAATAAAAAAAGTCCTATCTACAATTAATCCAGTCACAATAGGAGTGATTGGATTAACCCACCCACTACACTTGTACAAAATACATATCGGGGTAACTGAAACAGATCAGATCTTCTCGACTTTGTATTAAAATTGTCTTGATAAATACCTGAGGCAAGGGATCTAAATGACAGTGTCTCAAAAATAAAACTGGCATGACTATGTACATCAGCATTAAGGTGGGGGTCTGTCTGGGAAAATGGGTACAAAATAAAATATGCGAGATTCTCATGAGATTCGTTCATTTGGCATACCTTTGGAAAAGTATCCAATAGGAGCAAAGTGGAAGTTGTTAATTTAAGGACAAAACAGATTGGACGGAATTCTGCAAAAATGGATTTAGCACAGATAAGCCTTGTTTGAGCTAGTGTTAAATGCACATCACCATTCTCAAGATCAAAATACTATTGGAAAACCCAATTAACATAAAATCTGCCAATAGGGATAACGATGTTAATCCCTCGGCAAGCTCCACTTACTGTACAAGCAGCCTGATGAGCCTATGGGTACAAAACGACGATATTCGGAGACTGGTACATTTTTAATATTTGATACTGGGAGATGACACACAGCAGACAGTAAATCTGATGGAGAAACGAACAAACGATATTCAGAAATGTGTCCAATCATTTACAATCCTCATTGCTAATTTAATTTATCAAGAAAAACAATGTTTAGCAAGTCTCAATGAAACTTAATTTTGTTTGACAGTTAATACCTTGCTAAATTATGTTTTGAAACTATTTCAAAATAACATTTTCTGAAAATATAAACTGTCAAATAAAGACAGAATTTAATGAAATGTCGAAATTTGATTTCATTAATTTCGCTAAGGTGGTTCACTAAATACAGCTGTGTCAAAACAATCACAAATCTACAGATTAATCAGGGATTCAAACATGACTCATGGTGACTATGAGTAATTTTAAATTTCTTAAAATGACTCAGAAGTGTGCAATAAAACATTACAAAGGTAAAATTAAGGGACCATTAACAACTTGCATGAATTACAAATGATAAACCACACCAATACTTACATTGAGTCCAGTGAAAAGCCAAGTGAAGATCGCTGCTAGGATGGAATGCGGCTAGAAATAAACAATTATCATATGTTGTTACATTATATTCAAAAAAATATTACACATATTTACAATAGAGAAATTTAAGTAATGACGAAATTTTACTTACGTCAATGTAATAACGAGCTACGAACCACATGCCAAAAGCAAGTGTAAAAAGGATGAGGAAGGAAATAAGAAACATCCATGGCAAAAACAGTCCCCGGACATTCTATAAAATAAAATACAGATTAGTAATCATAAATTGAAGCAAAAAAATAGGTGAAACAAAAATAAAGCATTGTATAATTTGCAATCTTACATGGATAGCTCCTCTCCAAAGCATTATGCCAGCAATTATGAAAAGTATGCAAATAAAAATAACAGCACCACCAGCATACTTGGCACCTTAAAGAAAAATATTCCAAATTTTGTAGCTGTCTACTTATTTTCATGAATAATTAACACTCATCAGGAACTTTAAAATGAATGCAACACTGGAGTTATAATAGCCCTTACTTCCACGGACGTCGGTTTCAAAGAATGGCGAATACAACTCCGAAGACTGTCCGCCTTGAATTACCCAAATCGAGTACATTGTACTCACAATGGATACAACCTAAAAATGGGAAAAAATCAAGTTAATAATCACCTACACAATTAAGATGACATCTGTGGAAGAGGAAAAGTCAATTTCAGCATTTGTATATTTCTCTTATGCTTTCTGCTTCAACATAAACCAACATATATAAAAACGTGTGACAGTAAATTATAATAGTCGCATGTTCGAACTTTCAATATATCGCTGAATCTAAATCATCCAGATCTTATTTCCTATTTTAGTAAATTATTTGTAATTACCATATGGACACATCTGAATTACTATAGCACTGTACAAGAGGAACTTACTTAAAACCAACATAAGATTGGTTAGGTCAACTATTGTGCAGTGAGAATATCTATACGATGTTAATTAAATTACTTATTTAACATCTTAGCAGCCATCCCTACTTCACCAAATCAATTCGTAGTTTCGTACAAACCACTTAATTTGCAAAATTAGGACATAAAACTTGCCCTTAAGTTCTAAACCATTTCCAATCTGACCCTTTAAAAAAAAACTTGTTAACTCCTCTTTAGGCCAAAGCTTATGGGATGCGGGAATCAATGCCCACCTGCTCAACCTGAAATTATAATAGAGAGGGGTTTGCATGGCTAATTATACCATAAATTGAGGTCCTATAGGTTATTTTGTTAATGTAATTTTTTTATTTTAACTTTTCTATACATTCCATGAAAACCTATGCTGTTTATTAGCCTAACTTATCCTCCTTTATCCAGGCCAAACAAACAACTAATTGTTTGTATGTATGTTTAAACATGATATGCTGCTGAGTGCCAAATTTGTACTTCAATGTGTTCAGAATTATACAGCCAATGAGATGATAAGGAGTACACTATATTAATCATCTCACTGTTACCTAATTCTTCCATTTATAAATTCGTCAATACATACACCAAATTTTGGAAGCATATTCCCACAAGCGTCATATACGGATCTAGCTTATAAAACTTTAAATTTCAAATGCGCTTTTCGATGATAATTTCTCATACATATTTCATGAATCGGTTCTCAGATTCAAAAAATTTGAAAATAAATAATTCAGCATTATAACACCCATGTAGTACTTAAAGGGAAAACATTCCAAGCCTCACCCACCTTAGGCCTAAAATTCCACAGGTTATAAACACAGGTAGAAGCGTAAAACTACAAGTACAAATTTCTCAATCTTTAGTAAAATTTCCCAAATACTTACAATAGTGTAGATAGAAACGGCTACGCAACCATGCTTCACATTATTATGACACCAGCATGGCGACCAACAAGCTTGTAAAACAGGCATTTTCGTTAAAAATTACTCAAAAGTACATTAAAATCCACCTGCAACTAAGGAATGCCTCGCCCTACCTGAAGGTACGTTCGAAACAAATGCGCGTCTCACGTGATCGTCACCGACCAATCAGAATCACCGACGCAAAACTGGTTAGGATTACCATAGCCCCCTATACAAATGCTTGGTTAGTGCAGTTCTGTTCACACGCGGCTAGTATATTTATTTAATTTTGAAGTTAACATTATTTGGTTAATAAGTCATGGAAGGCATTAGATTCGAAAGCAAATCTCAAAGGGATGCCCAGCGAAGTTCAAAACGCGAAGCTCAACAAGACATGCTGTCGAAGGTAAGAAATTTAAACCTATTACAGGGTGTAACTAAAATACCTTTATTCAAATTTTGTGAATATAAACCAAGCTTCTTTGTTAGTTATCACGACAACTATAGCCTTTTCCACATGCACAATTAATTGTTCCATTTTGAAATATCAAGGCCAAAGCTGATTTTTACAAGGAGAAGTCAAAAGAGCAGAAGAAAAAGGAGCAGACATGGATGTTACCATCAGTCAGCTCAAGAGTGGAACAAGATGATGAGCTGAAATCCACGAGCAAAAAACACAAGAAACATAAAAAGCAAAAGAAAAGTAAAAAGCATGCAAGGAAAAGCAGCGATTCGGATTCTGACGAGGTAAGTTCAACTGCTGAAAATCTACAAAGAATGCACGTGGACAGATATAGCACAACAACGTACGTCCATGGCTAATTGTTTTCATAATTTTCAGCCAGAAGCTGATGAATGGGTAGAGAAAAATGCTGAGACTAAAATGTCGATTCCAAAGACTGCTGTGGACAATGAAACCCAAAATAAATTGGAGGCGAGTAGAAAATATGAATTTGCAATTCTCGTGCGCTGCATGACATTTATCCTGTTTGTTACATGTATGTAGCGTGACTCTTGGATGTCACTACCGACAAACTTTTTACCCACGTTAACCCGGGAGGAATTTAAGCGTAAGGATAAGCGTCTCTGTAATACGTCGCATGAAGAAGAGGAATTAAAAAAGCTATCGCTTGAAAAGGTACGTTTTTTTCCTGAATGTGATTCAGCCCAATTTAAGATTACATTTAATTAAAATGCGAGATATTTGATCTTTTATTACCAAATTCTCTGTATTAATAGCCTGGACAAAATGTCAAAGAGCTCAATCCGTATTGGAAAGACGGTGGTACAGGCTTACCAGAGGAGGAATCTAAACCTGAAGAAAACTCATCCAAAGCTGTTAATGTCGGTGACAGTGGCTTACGGTGGCTTCGTCAGGCTTATAGACGTGCTGAGGAGCAGGCCATAGAAGAAGATCGTTCCCTGGAAGAAGTAGCTTCTGAAAGATGGGGGGTATGTCTTCGTTTTCTAAAACCCAATTTGCAGGCTAAAGTAAATAAAGATAATAAATCTATGTATTTTTTTTTTTCTGAATCGAGTTTAGTCGTTAAAAAAACTTCAAACGATGTTAAGAGAAGCAGAAAATAAGAACAGAGAACAATTGATGGAGAGACGTCAGTCTAAAGGATATGAAAATAGAAATAGGCATTCTCCACACAATGACAGATGGAGTTCGAGGGGGAGAACGTCACGCTACCATACAGATTTTAGGTCGTCCGAGGGCCGGCCATCATCTTCGCGGGGAATGTTCATGCCTCCTAAGAATGATGAAGAAGAATCGCCAGTGGCCCGAACGAACGATAAACAGAGGTCAAACTATACTCCTAGGTGGCGTAAAAAAGAATTCACCGAAGAAAAACCTCTAGAAGCACCTGCCGTTGAAATAAGTTCAAAGGGTAAGTTTATAAACGTTTCTGAAAATAAATATAATAATGTAGTTAAAGAGGTATTAACACTATCGTCTGAAAATCTCTTAGGAAAGTCCGTACAAACGTCTGATGGAGATAGTTCGAGTTCGGAATCAAGTCCCGATGAAATCCAGGAACTTCCGGCAAAGCGTAGTCCGAGTCCGGTTCTCCGCCTAACCGACAAAGAAATGAATCAACTGGGCGCCAAAATATTGAAAGCGGAATTGATGGGGAATACTGTAAGTTGATCAAAATCGTATAAAATCAAATTTCCAATTTTTAATAATTGATAATATATCATCTACTTTTGCGGTTCCATTTTCTTGATCATATAGGAGCTGGCCTCGACCTTCAAAAATAAGCTTGAAGCTGCCAGGAAGGTCAATTCCGAGCCATGTTCCGATATTCCGTCGCAGAAAGGGGAAGTTGTCATTTTGACTCGAACTGATAAAAGAGGAATGACTCGACCCTTGACGGAACCAGAATTTCCTCCAGAACAATCTAAACGGCGCCAGAAGAAGCAAAAGGTAGTAACACATGATGAAGGTGGAAAACGTGATCGCTACTTCGCAGATGATGACAAATATTCTTTGAAACAAATGGTTAGTACCAATTTGCGAACCCCTTTTTTGCTATTTCTTCAACTTTGTCTAACTTCTGGAACTATTTGTTATAGTTTGAACGTGAAAAACTTGGTACTGCCGAGGACCAGAATGCTATGTTTGCAAGACTTGCAGGCAATGTAAGTATGGCTGAGGCAACATTTTGGTGCTTTTGCCCAAGTGTCATTATAATAACACAAATGTGCTTACCTGTTGATAAAGGGACTGGACCGGACCAACGAGGATTACGATATGGATGATGTGTTTGTGAATCGGGCAAATACCAAAGCGAATGACGCAAAACTGGATGCACAGGAAAGATTATATGCTATAAACGGTAATTGCTAATAGAGATTATATCAATCTATAACATATGACAAACTAATTGTACGCTACACTCTTAACGGCTCCTGGTAACCTATGTTAAATTTCCTTTTCTTAGAACATAAAAAGTCATCTGCTGCCTTGGAACGCTGTCTTTACTGCTTTGATGGGAAAAATATGTCCAAGCATTTGATAACTGCAATTGGAATGAAGGTTTGCCAAACATAATATAATAGTGACTAAAGTTGCCTCTGAATTTTTGAGCATGTTCCACAGATGTTTCGCCATAGCTTCCAAGTATCTAAATGAAAATTTCTATTATTTTCCAGGCTTACATTTGCTTGCCATCATTTCAGTCGCTCACTGAAGGGCACTGCTTGATTGTTCCCATGCAACATGTTACTGCATCTACCTACTTGGATGAGGACGTTTGGTCTGAAATTCAGGTAAAATCTGCTTTCACGATGTTAAAATCAAATCTCACAAATCTCATTAAATAACCATATGTGCACTTTACTTTGACAGATTTTTCGAAAAGGTCTAACAAAAATGTTTGAGGATCAAGAGCGTGATGTAGTTTTCTTCGAGACTGCCATGCACCTGAAGAGCTATCCTCACATGGCTTTGCAATGTGTACCATTGCCAAAAGATGTTGGAAATTTGGCACCAATGTATTTCAAGGTGAGTAATCTTAGTTTTGCGATTTCAACAGCTTTATAAGAGCTTGACATTTCATGTGATATAATTTTTATAATGTAAAAAGTTTTGATAGTCTTGATTTGATAATTATAACACTGGTAGTTTATTTCTTTGATTTCAGAAAGCTATTCTTGAATCTGAGACTGAATGGGCTCATAACAAAAAATTAGTGGACTTAAGTAAAAAAGGCATCCACAAAGCTGTAAGCAATTTTTTTTAAATGCATATATGCAAGTTTGCAAAACATGACATTACTGATCATTTTTATGTTAATTTTCTTTTCGCCAAAGGTTCCTAAAGGGCTACCATACTTTAGCGTGGATTTTGGCTTGGATGGCGGTTTTGCCCATGTCATAGAAGATGAACAGTTGTTTCCGAAGAATTTCGCACAGGTTAGTAGTTTTTCACATCTTTTAATGTAGAAAATGTTCAAACTTACAAAACTTCCTTATTTCATCAATTACAGTCGATCATTGGAGGCATGATGGATCTGGATCCAAACATGTGGCGACGCCCGATCCGGGAGAAGTTCAACGAACAGTGCAAAAAGGTTCTACAGTTTGCAGAATGGTGGAAGCCATACGATTGGACACAGAGACTTAAAAGCAAGGATAAATAATTATCTCAAATATCATCTATGCTTTTGTTCCCAAACTGTATAATCATCGGCTTTCCCTTCAAATTGAAGCCATTCGTGAGGCACAGAGCCATTGCTGCTGACTTAATGTCTGTAAAAAAAATAGCAGATTGTAAATATGAACTTTATTAAATGTTTTTAAGAAAAGTGGTTGTTGATGATGTTACTTACTACTAAACGTGATAAAAGCCTGTCCCCTCATTCTTCCCGTCATTAATCTATATTTTAGCAACTCATCCGGATTATTTTCATATCGAGAAAACACTGAAATCAAATCTGTCTCTGTGACGTCATTTGATAGGTTTTTGAGGAACAGCACCTTTGTATGCAAAGCAATAACAAATATTAAAATCTGTAGTTAACAAAAAATTAAAAGAGTACATACATTGTTATGCATTTAATTATTGTTTTTCTGACCTTGCCTGGCATGCCTTGGTCATAGTCTTTGAACCTGGGAAGCTGTAGAATTTCTTCTAGGGTGAGCCTATTGTTCTTAATGTCTTCTTCGGGTATAGGAGCAACATATGTCCGGACAACGGGATCTTGTTTCAATTTCACAATTGAGCTCAGCAAAATTAATGAGTCTGCAGCCATGACTTCACTTTCTGAATGTTCACTGTTACTAATCACATTTTGGTTTACAGGAATATCATACACCTCTTCGTTTTCGTAATCCCCAGCGCTGACCATATTAAATTGTTTGTGCTTAAAGTCTTTTAAACGATTAACTGGATGCTCTTGGAGGTAAACAGCATGTGCCTTCTTAATCACAACATCATCTTGCAATTTTCTTCTTTGTGCGTTTTCTGCTTCTGATAGTCTTTGCGTACAAACGCTATATTGCTGCAGTATATCAATTTGCCTGTCTGCATAGCTATAGTAAGACCCAACAAAAAATATTGCTAATGAGAAAAGTGGCCAATTACAGTATAGCCTCATTGTCTTTATGCTTATTAGCTTGTTCAAATATCATAGTTAAGAGTTACTGATTTATACAAGAATATTTTGGTAAAATAACTGCACATTTGATCATATACATGTTTATAGCTAAACATAGCACGCAATTTTAACCACACAAAAAAACTGATAATCGAGGGGCCACTGTATTCCTTAATTTATAAGTAAAAATATACAACTATTTTTTTTGGAAATCGCAAACTAAATGTTAATAGCTTACCTAAATGACTCTACTTTTCTGTAGTCCAGTCTTCCAATATTATTTTTTGCGAGCATCATTCTATCCCTACCGAGGTCCCACTCATGTTGCTGTTGTAGTGTGCACGGCTCAGTCCGAGATCTGCTACTACTCTAAAATGATATGACATGAAAGATATTAACACGAGTGATAGTTCAGCAGGCCAAACAAAAACAATTCTTCTGCAAACTGGACCAGTACAAATTTATCATTGCAAATGCAAGAACACCACTGCCTCATGTGGGCATTGCCCATTTGCCAATTAGCTATGTTTCGAAGAAACTACATTGTCAATCTGAATTGCAAAGTTCCAGAAAGATTTTTTAGTGATTTTTGATTTCCAAAAAAATGCCCAGAAAAAGTGTCGTTAAAGCATTTTCTAGTTTAGAGCCATTGAACAAGATGCTTCGAGGCACACTAATATATAGTTTCTAAGGGCAGTTGTTATGGATCAATTTTTAATTGCTCAATTTTTTTTAGCAGTCGCTTCTTTTTAACTGTCCCCAAAAATGTGTGCACTATGTGGAAATTGCTAGTTATAGGTGTGTTATCAGGCCCTGATATCATCTTAACCATATTCACAGTGCTAACCTTCTGCAATAAACGATCACGTTTGCGTTGATGTGATTCACGATTTATTATGTCTGACGAACTAAGCTGTCCAGATAAATCCTCTAAAACATTCGCCAAGTTCTGAGTGGGCACAAACGACCGATGTCTCGCAAATTGCCTAAAACATGAATGAAATTGAGTATTAAGCAATTACGGCAGTGCTTATGCATTCTTCTTTGCCAAACTTATGATTTAATTCAAATTCTTACTCTTCAATGGTAAAGTTCGTGTTTAATTGATTGAATAAACGTTGATCAAGTTCTCGTTTTTTTTCAGTTTTCAGATTTTCATTTGGTGGTGGTGGCACACCCTCAGGAAGCTTGGTAGGACGTCCATAAGGCGTCATCCTTTTCGCTGATCTGTTGTGATTTTTGTTGGGACTTCGACTAAAAATTACATGCCAAATCAAACCTTTTAGCAATTAAGCAAAATATATACAGCAGAACATATCTTAATGGATAATCTTTCTAAAAGCATAAAATGTTTCTGTCCCGACTTGGGACCCGTGTATATATGTAAATGAACCTTCTATAATGCATAACCGGTCTAAAAGCATATTTTTCACCGGTCCCAAGCATATGAATTTAGACAGGTTCGTTGCGGGTGATAACCAACGCTAACCCTAACCAAAAGGCATTGTTCGGTAGGCTTAATAAAAGTGTTATTGCGTATCGAAAACAATAGCCCTATGCTCACCGTAAAACCTCGGGTGCTTCATTAACTTGTCCTTCAATCGGTACATTCATCGTTAGATGTTCAACCTTAGTAATGTTTGAATTCGGATACATTGTGGAGTAATGTAGTTCTTGTGGTCCATCATCCATTGTTCGAAGTTTGCGAAATTTCGTCGTCGAGTTCCGGGAATGTCTTCAATCTTCTTGGAACAAAATAAAGTGTCAAACAATGAAAGTACAGTCTTTATAACAACATTTTTCAATCAAGTTGTGTAGTTCATGTAACAAATACATGAACTCTATCAATATAATTTTAAACAGCTTGTGGGGAATTTCCCCACCTTAACTACTTCAGCAGGATACATGGTCGTCCATATTGGGACACATATGTATAGCCAAATGCTTGACTGACCCACATACTTTAAATCCTAACTAGTCATGACATGTAAGCAATGTGACCGCGATATAGCATCTAACCAAAAACATTCCCCAATGAGGAAACGTCAATAAAGTACAGAAGATTAATCAAGTAGGGCCACAACAGAAGAAAAAAAAAACATGCTAAGGGGCCATTCAAAAAGGACGTCCCCGAAATTACTTTAAAAATTGACCCCTGCCCACCTCCTGGACGTCCGTACGGTATGGGAGTATTCCTCCGCATAAAAATTGTACGGAGCCTCGTGAAGACTCCAAAGCACCCTAAAGTGTATTTTTCACAGATTTAACCTATAAAATGGTTGCTCAAACATGTTTCATATAAAATACTTTGTAAATATCAAAATTGTACAGCTATTATTTAATAGGTGTAAAATTTTGATATTTACATATATTTACAAAATGGCGGCTGAAACAAACCCGGAGGGCAAACTTTTTTGCATATATGTTTGTAAAAAACGTGTACATACACGTACATGTACGTATCGGTGGAGACCCGGCTTTAGAATGAAATAAATAAAACTGCGATTATGGTATAACGTCAATGTTGGGAGATCTCCTGTGCGCATATCTTCTAGTACCAAATGTATGGTGTTCATTTGAGCACATAGTTAAGGCGCGGTTAGAGATAATTGAGTTTTAATAAGTCGGTTATCCACCACTTTCGAATTTTCTTTCCCTGTTGATGCTTCATATTTGTCTTGGTGAAATTTTTACAGTGCTAGTATATTGGATATTGCCTTCGCATTGCTTACAAACGTGAGTTTGTGATTGGGAATATTAATGAGTGGTTAACGGGGTTTGAAACCTTATCCTTTTCAATGGGTAAATTTGCAACGATACTCACCGTCAAATAAAAAGAGATTAAATAAAAATAAAAATTGGTTAAGATAGCTTGATAAATCAGAAAGGTCATCCGATTGTCGTTTTTC
>JAQGBW010004270.1:0-14139 GCA_034698625.1 Julus scanicus
CCTCGACCCGGGAGCGAACCCAGCATTTAGGATCGAGAGGCAAGCACGTAACCCACTCGACCATCGGCGTCGGCGAAAATTATAATAAATTTAATTTAATTTTTGGACTTTTGGACTTTCGGAATTGTGGCACCTAATTTAATGCCACAATTACGTCTACAATTATTATCTACAAAATGTATATTATCGTATTTGTCATTTCTGATTATTCGTTCTTCTTACCTGTGTGTCATTGAGGTACTTGATACTCTATTATGTTAATTCGGCTATTGCTTCATCAATTAGAAGATGTGAAAATACGCTCATGGTATTTTATTGAATTAACTGATTAGCTGGATTGAAATTGGCAAGAAATCTGGTAAGGTTCACTAAGTTTTTAATGTTGTATCATGTATGGCACATTTTTAAGCACACTTAATTAAATTTTCAATTAGAATTATTATTCCATCCACGTGCATCAGAATTGCTCAACAAATTATTTCTATTCCAGTGATAAGCCTGGCTATTTACATGTATTTTTCATTTTTTTTAATAACGGCTAGGATTTGCAAAAGGATTTACTTGGATTTACTGACATTTTGTCTAGTCGAGTTCTTTCGCTTTTAGATTTTTGAGTTGTTTCAAACCCAACATATCATTTCTACTATTTTGCACCATTTTAATTACCCCCATTTCGGCCATTGATCCCGTGATGACCTAACATAGCGTCGTGTACAGTAAAATGTGGCTACTTGGAGCCAGTTTTTGGTGTTTTTTGGTATTCTGAAAAGTGTTCAATAATTACGACCGGAAACTGACCAGGTCAAATAGAATCAATCCTCCTCTTTTAGAATATGGCGTTGTTTTTACTCTCTGATTAATAGATGCAGGGATATTCCCATCAATTTCTGTCTTAAAGTTACCCTATCGTGATGGGCTACTTTAAACAAGGGCGTTTTCGAAGCTTAACCTTAGTGGAAAGACATTTAGGGCCATTCATGCTTTAGTATCTCCCATTTATGGCCATATTTAATATTTTCCATCTGTGTTTGGCCATGTTTTGCGTTTATTGTCCATGTATGGAATTAATATTCATAAAACGTGAATATTACCATAATACAATGTTGCCAGCTGCTCTAAACCTTTCCTCGCGAAATCATAAAACAAAAACACTTGGGTACATACTTCTCGAGTTATAAATAACAAGAAAATACAGGAATGAAATGGTCAAAATTGCAGAAACTCAGGTTTTGGTCACCACCAAATTACCCCGCTCATGACTTGTTTTCGACCAATTTAGCCTTTAGTTTTGTGTAAATATGTTGAATATTAACATAAATAATGGTGACGGTATGTACAAATCATTTTATTCACCTGTTTTTACAACAGTGGTTCTGTAGTTTTTGAAGAGAAACTGCTATAGGCGCAGTAGGACAAATTGGCCTGAACGTCACGAAAAGTGAAACGTCACGGAAACGCTTAGCTTCTACTCTCGCCTCCAACCGGCAGTTAGTTAATCGATCGTTAACAAATAGAAAGCAGCGCATAAAATCAAGTTTTCCTATAGGAGCTAAGAAGTTTCACTTCATCTCCCTAGATGAAAGTTTGACGACATTAGTGAAAATGTAAAACAGATGTCACAAACAGTTTGTGTGTAAATGGCCGTTATTTAGAATATGCTGAATTTAGAATATATTGGCAAGTTACCACAATATGACGGAAGAGTGTGAAACTCAAATTTACTGGGAGTGGGAGGAAAACCTTTTGAAACCAACTGATGAAAAGGATGTCTGGTCCAAAGTTAACCCCATTGTCCCAAAGTATCCACATTTTACGGTACTTAATCTTTTAAAGCGCCCCCTTGTGATAACTCTCATTGCATGGGTGTACTGCAGAAAAAACAATATTCAGGGAACAGATTACATTGCCATCCTGATTGGGAGTTATCACGGTTTTTCTTCGTTTTAAACAAACTAATCTCCATCGTCTACGCAATATATAATCTTTAATCGGACTTTTGGTGTTAAAATAGCTTCTTGTATGTACATAAACGAAACGACGCACTTGTTTTATAACCGTGGCCACGTGATCGTCGCTGTTTTATTGCTACGCCATTACCATAGTTTAACCTCCAACGTGTTTTTCGTTGCATCCCTAAAGACAAAAGGCTGATGAACTGAACTGGAAAGTGGCCAGGGACTGAGGGACGGCATGGCTTAGCACATATAATTTGCCATTTATGAAGCGTAATATAAAATGAGTGGCGTGCTTTCACTGCTTTACATAAATTATTATGAATCGCACGCCTGATCTTAGATTAAGAATTCTAGATTAATGATGGTTGCCGCTTGTGTTGCTATACTGAGGAATTCCTGGCTTTGGGAGTCACCTGTGAAACCGATATGGGTGACCCAGAAGATGAACAGGGCTGGGTAGAACTGATATTTCTACCAGGTCAAATTGGAAATGTAGGTCTCAGTTCTATCACCACCTTTCCCTCTACCAGAGCAAGTATGGCCATCAAAATCGTAGATTTCATGAAGATGCCCTTTGTATATAAATCCTCTGGCGGAAGATGGAATAATTTATCTTCCAAATTTAGAAATTTAAAATACTTTGTCATCTTTTACAACGAATTAACGATTTAGTCCAAGAAGTTAGTAAATGAATAGGATTAAGATTCCCCTTCCCCCGTTCAATTCAACTTCAACTCAGTTCCCTACAATCAGAAAATAATAGGGGAGGTCGTACGTATACACAACCATAGATAATTTTTCGCGAGTGGAGCTCAACGTGTCCCAATTTAGAGAGTGGAGCATTTCTGTCACACTCACGGATTTTTAATTGAATTCCTTTTGTTGAATTAAAAAAATTGTACTGTATACTACTTACAGTGGCTCCAAAGTGAAAACGATTCATCTATAAACAGCACCCGTATATATACAACTACTATTCCAAGTTTAGCGAGAATAATATGCAATTTATATGCAATATTTATTTAATTACATTTAAGTTAACAAAAAAAGGATCATTACATACAATGTATGCTAAATAATGAGGTAAAGCGATATCTATAAAGGGAAAATTATAGTCTTTTATTGGCTGTCTAAACTTAATCAACATTGAAGTCCCTTGCCCCTTATTATTTGGTTGTCAAGATTTAACAAGATTTTTTTGGTGTAATTAGGAGTAATTCTTTCTCATTCTTCTCGTCAGACTTTTTTTTAAGTTGGAAATTGGGTGCTTTTTATTTTCATCTCCTGTTTGTCCCAATGGTTTTCCATGTCAGTCTGCATGCTGACTGAGGTGGCTTTTTCATGACTGTGGGACACTTTATGTATATATTCCTTGACAATATGAGCTGTATCCTGATAGAGCACAAACCCCTCTTTAATAATTTATTTGTCTGCACTAGCTTTAGGATTTCAACATGTGAGTGTTGGAGTTTCTTGGAAATTTCTGTAATTCGTTATCAATGGTAATATAAAATCTCCAAAGAAATGCAGAACGAATTTAAAATTTCGTCATTGTGGCGCCACAGCTAAAATTTTAACCACCACTTCCATTTGAAGACATCTGAATATTAATTATTTTCCTAACCTTGTAAATATCTGATTTCTATGTCTCGCCCATTGATGGATTTCACGAGGAAACAATGGACAATTTGCACTTCATCAAGTATTCAGGAATGTTCATTTTTAACATACTTTCATTGTCTAAAATACGATTTGTAATACTTTTTTTTGTAAAAATTATAATTATAATTGTGCATGTTGTTTTAGGATTGCACCAAGCCCCAAAATGTTTGTATTTTTGTATAATTATCGGTTATGATAAATTTTCATTCGGCAAATGTCACAATCATTATGTTAAAAACAGTCATTAAGGCAATTTCCATAGTTTTTATTTGTATGGTTCGAATTTCCCATTGTTCACTGGCAATGTCAAAACACTTTTAATCAGCATATAAAAATCTGTGAATTCTTTAATAAACTTGAGACAGTTTACTTCGAGGTATGACAGACGCGCTTAAAATTAAGGTTAAAAATAAACAACAATGTGTCTACTCTATTTGAGGCATTTTTTTTTTTTTTTTTTTTTTTTTTTTTTTTTTTTTTTTTTTTTGCCCCATTAAGTGTTTGATGTTTCCATTGCCTAGTGCTAAAGCAAAATAAAAATTGGCAGCAGCTTCATACGTGCACGCGAGGCACAAACAAACATGGCGCCCCGTAACCTTTGTCTGCACCATAGTCGGAATTAGCATTGTAACGACACGGAGGCATTGTGAATTAATTACACTATAAGGAAACCCATTAGCCAGTTTCGTAAACACCCAAAAAGCATTAAAATTTAATGCTTTCATTTGGTCAAGGTTAAGTTAAGTTTGCATCTCGGATAGCACTTAATTTTTTTGAAAAGATTGCATGGTGCTCTATGGGCTGTATGTGAAGCATTAGTTCGGAAATGTATGGCTATTTTTTTATCGCGGCAACTCAAAAATTGAAACTCTTTCCATTTTTCGGATGATTAAATAGTTACGAGTGATAGGTGCCAGTATATCTGTGTGCTCCTGCGATTTTTTAATCAAGGCAACTAAAAAATTAAAATGTGTTCCATTCTGTGTGTGATGAAATAGTTGCGAGTGTGTATACATACTAGGTGCCAGCGTATCTGTGTGCTCTGGCGATTTTTTAATCGAGGCAACTAAAAAATTCAAATGTGTTCCATTCTGCAGGTGATTAAATAGTTGCGAGTGATAGGTGCCAGCGTATCTGTGTTCTCTGGCGATTTTTTAATCTAGGCAACTAAAAAATTGAAATGCGGTCCATTCTGCCGGAGATTAAATAGTTGCGAGTAATGGGAGCCAGCATCACTGTGTGCTCCAGCGATTTTTTAATCAAGGCAACTACAAAATTGAAATGTGTTCCATTCTGCGGGTGATTAAATATAGTTGCGAGTGATAGGTGCCAGCGTATCTGTGTGCTCTGGCGATTTTTAATCGAGGCAACTAAAAAATTGAAATGCGGTCCATTCTGCCGGAGATTAAATAGTTGCGAGTAATGGGAGCCAGCATCACTGTGTGCTCCAGCGATTTTTTAATCAAGGCAACTACAAAATTGAAATGTGTTCCATTCTGCGGGTGATTAAATATAGTTGCGAGTGATAGGAGCCAGCATATCTATGTGCTCCGGTGATTTTTAATCGAGGCAACTAAAAAATTGAAACGCGTTCCATTCTGCAGGATAGTGTATCTGTGTGCTCTGGCCATTTTTTATCACTTGCTGCTGCAATGAATTCCACGCTTTACTGCAGGTTTAGAAGCAACTATTTAATCGCCAATGTGCGCCTAACAAAAACGACAAGTAAGTTTTGGGTCATCAAATAGTTTAGTCGCCCATGAAAAAAATCGCTAGCCTAACTGAAGAATGCTGATAAATAATGTCAGAAGACTTGATGATCCTCCCCAATCTCCTGACTTAAACCCTATTGAAAATATGTGAACCAGTTTGGATGAAATAATAAGGAAAACATGGAATCCCTGCCGAGTTGGGCAAGTGCAGGAATTAGAGATGGTATAGAGTAGGGCAGGCAGATTTTTGACTGGGTGTAAAGGTTTAGTAAGGCGACCATGTGGGAATGGGACTTAAAATGGGACCTAACCTATGAGCTAACCTTTCGACCATGTGTGAATGGCCCTAAGGTTAGGTTAGGTTATGAAAGCAAAAAATATTTTAAGTGCCATTCCCACATGGTCGCTTTACCCTTCCCGAATTTTCTTATAAAGTACGATAGCGTGCAGAAATAATTCACTTCTGCAATAAAGGCCCATCATGCAAGAATGACCTTGTATGTGCTGTAACTTGAATTTGTACTCTGTAACTTTTTTATATGTATATTTTAATACCCCCATGCTACAATGCACCCTGATGCTGACTGTAGGATATTAAATTTTAATCAAATTTGAATAAGCTATTCAGCAACAAAAACAATTAGAATTGATCACTCATGAGTTCTACAAAACTTAATGAACTCCATTCCCAGACTACTACAAGTTGTAATTGATGTAAAAGAACTCCATACATAATATTAAATTACTGCAAGCACAGTATTGTTTTGTTCATAAATCGAGTTTTTTTGCTGTTCAAAGTTTCATGTAGACACTTTCAGAATGTCTCTGAATTATGTTTAGCTTGTATTATTATATGTTTAGTTTCATAAGACTGCATAATTGTCCTTTTTAGTAGTCTCTGTAATGCACCCTTAATTTTTGTTGCATCCTTATTGTATGGAATGTCAAGCAGATACTAAATAGCTGAACACCATTAGGAGGTCTTGAAGGAAAATTGGAATTGCATGTTAATCTTATAACATGTCAGCACCCTAAGGCTGTTCAGCTATCTTTGCTCAGTTTCAAAGTTGTCATGCATAACTTTAAAAGAACACATTTTGTACAGATCTGTATATGTACTTATACAATCTGTAGCTATATGTTCCAATAAATTTTAGTGTCTCCATTAAGTGAAATTGTACTATCTTATTGCAGCGTTACTCCTTGTGGTGATAGTACTATAACTGGAATGCAAAAGGTCCATATCAACATCACTAGATATTCAACTCTTTGTAAGCCGACGCCAGCAGTCGAGTGGGTTACATGCTTGCTTCTCGGTCAGACGCGGGGTTTGCTCCCAGGTCGAGGTCGGTTGGAATTTTTATAGATGGGAGGAACTCCATAAGTGGCAGCTCTTTCGGATGAGAGTTTAAACCGAGGTCTGGTGTTGATTGTTGCACCTTAAAGACCCGTCGAGAGGGGGTGGAAGTCCCCCTCGTAGGCAAAATTCCCAGGTAGGTGATGAAGGTTCCTCCCCTTCATAAAGGCCCATTAATTAACCATATGAAATTTTTTCTCCGTAATTTTCTTTTAAGGGGGATTACAACCCTATCCCTTTCAATGGGTAAATTTGCAACGACACTCACAGCCAAACAACAATGAGATTAAATAAAAATATAAACTGTTTAAAATAGCTTGATAAATCAGCAAGGGCATTCAATTGTCGTTTTTCACTTCAAAATAGTAGATTTTTTTAAATTAAATTATTTTTTGAATTTTTGCCCTCACAACTTGCCTATCTCATGCTGCCACCTGTTGGCAGCGTGTGCAAAGTAACGGACATTTTTCAAACTTGTTTATTAATTTTTACAAAATCTACAATTTAAAAGTGAAAAACGACAATCGAATGCCCTTGCTGATCCATCAAGCCACCCCAAACAATTATCACCCCACCCAAACCTCCCTCATTCAACTGTTAGTATCGTTGCAAACCCGACCCATTGATAGGGTTGTGATCCCTCTTAAGTACTCTTTTGAAATGCAGTGTTTTTTTAAAAAAATATTTTAAAGTATGTACAGGACTGCATAATACATAAGTTTGCTGGACTTTCCCAATGAACAAATATGGCTACTGTTTCGTGTGCCAACATCGGGGTATGGTTGCAAACTTTCAATTTAACCTCAAATCACAATACTTTTCTTTATAGCCAACGTGATTAACATTTTCTTGATAAGAATTTGGTCCTTTAATGGTGTGTATGAATGTACCATATATGCTTTTTTGTTATGTGACAAGTCGTAAAAGGGACTTATTAGTAATCAACATGTATAACTTCGTCAAATGGGAATCATTAATAAGAGAAAAACGAAACAACACACCATGATTTGAGCGAAAAGTGAAAAGGTTTTCTTTAAAAAAAAAAGAAAATCATGAGACTTTCTCGTGATTAATTCGGTTTAGCTAGCCATTAGTGAGGCCCTGCGTTAGCGAATTGGCGCCACGTCGTATAACTTATTTGTCAGACGTCTTTTGGAAGCACTTTTACAAACAACATAAAAATGAAACCAACTTGACTAGTCAGCCCATTCACTAATTAGTATCGACCAAGGCCAAGGCCGAGACGATGATCACCAGCATCCTAAACAAGTTACAGTTAAGCTTTAATCGAAACCAGTGGATTAAGTTTAACTAAAGTTTTAGATTTATCTAATCAGTAAGCTCATCCTATTTCAGGTTGTCACGATAATTTCTGTTAAATTTTTAAATTTAACGAATTAGTTTGATGTATTTTTTATATTTGCTAACTTTATATAAAAAGAAAAAGGACTTAGTCAAAATATTGAAAGTAAAGTATATGTCAATATTGAAATTTGACGCAGAAGTTGATCAGGTCTTTGACAAAGTAATTAATCATTGATGAAAAATTACAACATACATTGGTTATTAAGCTTCACATTAATTGAGTTAAGGGGGATCACAACCCTATCACTTTCAATGGGTGAAATTTTGAAACACAATTTCAGATAAACAAAAAAAGATTAAATAAAAATAAAAATTGTTTAAAATAGCTTGATCAATCAGCTATTGCATAGCGTTTTCGTTTTTAACTTTGAAATGGTAGATTTTTTTAAAATTAATAAACGAGTTTGAAAAATGTCCGTTAATTTGAATTCTCGTGCTGCCACCTGCTGGCAGCGTGGGTAAATTAACGGACATTTTTCAAACTTGTTGAACTTTTGTGATCCCCCTTAATACTAAAACAGCAGTGTTCATAGGATGGGACATTACTAACAATAATAGCAGGTGACTAATATTTGTCCTGCACGTTTTTAAAGCCTTATTGGAAACAACGGCGCAATAAAATGCTGTTTTTTCCACTCTATTTTCTTATTTTCGCTTTTCAGGATGTCTATATTAGGTGGATAAACTTTGAGTGACACAGTTTCGTAAGTTGCCATGTATAAAAATCTTCTCTGATATCAAATGAAAACATCCTTTTAATCCTTTTTAGTTATCGAATATGTAGGTTCTGTACGTTCTCTGTTGGGCATAATATTGACTAACTGTCTGTGTTTGCACTAAATGTGTTATTTCATCTGTAGTGCAAAACACAGTAGTTTTTGTTGCACCATTCCTTAAATCAATTCAAATATTGGTTCGGTTCTTCGAACATTTCGCTGATCGCCTGATTGGGATGTGTCATCAATGCTATTGGATGCAGGCCTTGGATCTGCAAAGACTTAAAAAGTTATCGATTTCAATCTGGGGCCACTTAATGGCAGACTCTGGCAATTTGTGAAATTGGTAAAACAATCATAGTGATATTAAAATTGTCGTTTGTAAATTCTATACATTTAAAACAAAGCCACCATTACTTAAGATTGAACATGTATACCTTAATTAAGTTTTATACGTTTGATATCGCCCTGTATTTTTGGAATATTGCCCTCCTATTTGGAACCCTCACAGGATGGTTTATAATCAGGATATAGAGTTTGTCCAGTGCAGGGCAGCCAGATTTGTTAAGGGTAAATTACCAACATTCCGCGAGTGTGCCAGAAATGCTCCATTCTCTAAATTGGGACACGTTGAGGTCCAGACGTAAAATGCCATCTATGGAGTTATTCAATCGTTTTAACCTTTCTTGTAATTCACATCTTGTTTCCCATATTTTAACGCCTAATGACCACTATAGTATATATTAGTTGACATAATCACTCAACTCCATTGACCGAGCTTCGTGCCAAGACGGATGCTTGCTATTGGTCCTTCTTTCTGCATGCAATTACAAGATGGAATTAGCCATTCTGGCGAAAGTCTAGTAGATTTAAAAAAGTTCAATCTAAAAATTATATCGCTTAGGATCACTCTTCTCTCCTGAGATGATTGGGTACGACACCACCCCCCTCCCCCTACCATATTTAATTTATTTGCTGACTGTATAGGGTACTGAGTTGTATTGAATTGAATAACATACTCATACTGCGTCATACAGTATAAATAAAAAGTTATGACAAGCTTTGGGAAATGCCTTGTTTCAGTGTCAAATAACTTGCTATGCGGCGAAATAATTTACACCCCCAATTGCGACTACAATTACGATGAAATCAACTGGAAAACTCCAAATTGAGTTCTCCAAATTGAGCCAATATAGGAAATACTATGTGAGTGAAAACCACTAGTTTATTAAGTTCAATTTGCTAGAAACAATTACAATAATGAATTAAGGTTCAAGTTCCATGGGAAGCACACTTGAGCGTTTATTGGCTGATTTGCACGTTTATTGGTCCTATTATAACACATGATTTTGATGTTTGCCGGTGAATATTAAAAGGTTTGGGATCAAGGTTCAAGGATCGACCTCAGGCAGTAACCAAATTTAATTTTAATTGGTTGTTCGAGGGAATTGATCGTATCGCCTGGAAGACTACATTGATGACGTAATGTTAATCCAAAAAATATTCATGGCACTGAAACGCAGCATAAAAGCCTGTTGCCACCTGGCGAAAATCACACAACTGAAACCTCAAACCTGAAACCTCACAAAATGGCGTGCACAAAGTGGCGTCACGTGTCCATTTTACCATATTTTCTAGCTGGCCGCCATGTTGTGAGGTACAAAAGTAATGTTTGAATCCGACATGGCGAGGCTCAAAATAGTGACGTCATGTGAGCTTGCCTCACTACCTATTGCACATGCGCGAAAGTCCACTTCCTGATTTAGCAGACGATTTCGAGTGAGTTGTGCGTGATTTTCGCCAGGTGGGCAACAGACTTTAGCAGTGGCGCCGGAACTTACAATTAGAAGGTATGGCAGAAATCGGTTGACTAAAAAAAAAAAAAATCTAAGGATTTATCAATTTACAAGCAAACACAATTACAGTCTGATTACAGTTGAACAGAAGTCGACTTCCTCTCTGAACTTTTCGATATGAACTCTTTTTAGACAACGTCTAAGTCAAGCGTAGAGGTTAGTTCGGAGTGTACATGTAGAATCGCGGTATAAGTTAGTCTCTTTTGTGTCATCGTACGGTACTATGAAGTTATTGGGCCTCAATTTACAGAGGCGCGTAATACAATGTCAGATCGGATCCATCATCCTATCCTAAACTAAGTTAGGTTAGGTTAGGTCAGTATGATGGATCCGATCTGACATTGTATTATGCGCCTCTGTAAATTGAGGCCCAATAACTTCATAGTACCCATCGTACTTCTCAGGTACGTTTTCAGTTTTCAGTCTCCTTAAGACCACACTGATGATACAAAAAACTAAACTTATTTCGTTTTAAACTTTTTGCTTTACATTACAGATTTAATTACAGACTTAAGAACATAAAAACAAACAAAAAATATTTTGGACTAATAATTTGTAAAAAAGTTGGTATGGCAGCTGCCATACCGGTTCCGGCGCCGCTGAGCATAAGACATACTATAAATTTCGGGTCCACTTTGCCGACATCCATATCGCCGACAACCCATTTCTCCGATTTATTGTAAATTAAAAAAAAAAAAAAAAAAAAAAAAAAATTAGCTGACAATTTTCTAACTAATTATGATTTAAAACCATCGATAACATGCAGTGTATATTTAACATTCCAGTCCTTTATTCCAAAATTGAGCAAGACCATTTACTGTAATCCTTATCATAGACTGTCTACTCAGAAGACAGTTTTTTTTATCTAAAACCTGTTGTGAAGTGCGTTTCTAAAACAGTTCTCTACAGGGTTTACACGAATTGTTCAGCGACAAGTGATCCAAGATGGCGGATGGCCCGGGGTAGAAACAGGAACTTGACATTAAATAAGTGTCTGGTGATGTTGGGGGTCGTGGCATGGGTGCCAAGATGGACGTCGTCCGACGCCCTTGAATAAAAGGCAGGGGTCGACGACTCACTGACATTCGGCAATCGACCTTGCCTGAAAAACCCCTTCACTTCTCCCCCAAAGCCCTCTTGGGTCACCACTCGACACTTAAAAATCGCAATCAAAACGCCATAATACTGTACGCATGGGTATTCAAACGAGCTTATTTATGACCAGCGTAAATACTGGGCTTAAGTATCTTGGTGATGTATGGGATTGAGAAACAATTGGCGGTTATGGGCCCGGGGTTTAATCGAGTACAGTGGGGAATCTTTAATCCTTTGCCGCACTTGACATTTATAGGTCAGATAAGGCATGTGAAGAAGAGTATACTATTGTGTCGAATTACTAGAGAAAAATTGATATTAAGTGGCAAGGTTTAAGGAGTAGGGACCGTTCAAAAGGACGCCCACATTAAGGGGTTGTAGTGACGACAACATGTTAATAATAATATGCGGACGTAGAATGGGGGTTGAGGCCATTGAGGATGCCCACTCCACTAACTTTGTTAAATTTTGGGAACCTATATAGGTATATCTTCAGAGGCATTCCAGAAGCTTATATACTATAAGCTATCCAGTTGTCTGAATTCACACTCATTTCCCTACCATATGGCAAGGCCATATAATATGTCATCGAGGTTTGATCTGAAATACAGTGGAACCTCGGTTTACGAACACCACATGATTCGCTTTACGTACAACTTTCTCTGGACCATCAATCAAAGGTCCGAGTTTCTGCAATTGTTTTACTAGTTCCAGCAGAACATCTTTGCTACGGATAGGTTTTACTAAATACAAGAAACATCTAAAATGTGTTATAATTTCTAAGGATTCAAATTAAAATCGATATTAGTTTCAAGGATATAGCCTACATTGTAAATATGGCAAAAGTTTTGTCTCTTGTTTTATCCACGCCAATTGCAGATGCAATGGATTACAATCCATTGATGACGTCGATTTGAGACTTAAATAATTTCCTATAATGTTGGAAATCAGGATTGTATTATATTAAACTACTTTCTTCAAATATTACTGTTATATTTATTCCGTTTCTGTATTATTTCCACACTTAAGGCATAACATATGTGTTTTAAAAAAAGTCTATGTAGGACAATTGACGCATTATTTTGATTGCAATGGGAAAAAATTGATTCGGTTAACGAACTTTTCAGTTCACGAACAGGGTCGAGGAACGGATTAAGTTCGTAAACCGAGGTTCAACTGTACTTTTTAGTTTGCATTTGAACCTTAGTTAACGCTTACGTCAAGTGCCCTGGCTAGGGTGTAGCATTCTTTGAAATTCCATTAATCAATTTCACTAATTAATCAGATTAATCCGAATTAATCAAAACGCTGTTTTACATAAGGATCCATCTTTACCGAACGATGAACTCGATGAGAATCATTCAATATTATAAATTTAACGTAGAACTTAACGCAAAAACCTTATACTAGGCAGCTTGAGTACAATATGAGCCATTTGGTTTCAGTGTGCCACTCTGCGGATAACATTATAAAGTAATCTTTCAAATGAAATGCTTATTTTCCTTTAAGCAGAACGAATTATTAACTATACTGAAGGCAGTTATGTGTGTCTAAACTTTGCAAAATGTAACACGTTAATTTATTAAAACACGAGTATAACTTTCCTCATTCTCATCCTGGTTATGTGCTTTATAGCCAATGTAAACAAGAAGTTCATCAAGCGTCAAAAATGCACTAATTACTGTCTCGTTTTGTTGGGGATTTTCCACTTCGTTGATAATTGCTCTGGTTTTCTCGTTATTAATTTTCAATTGGATGCGGGGCGATATTGTAAACACTTTAATTCTACTGTATATAAAGTTAAAAACCTACTGCGCATTAATGTAGCAATTAATGCGGGATTAACATTTGTCACCGTGTTATTATTTTTCCTGGCAAAGGTTATTTTTGGCTTTAATTCGCGGAGAAGTTTCTCGCCGCGTAGTTGTTATGTCATCGTTTTATGATTTCATTTATGGAGCGTTGGTGCATTCTGAATTGACCCGAGATTATCAGTATTGCATTAACAGGGCTTTCTCAAGGTTTCACAAGGATACTGGCGCGAGTGTCAACCACTGACTCTTGAACTAGCTTCACAAAGGTGACACTTATGATCGGACGGTATTAACGATTTTTGACACCCAGTTGAGGTTTTTTTAACCCAATCTGGTGATTATGTCGCGTTCGTCTGGGCGCCGCAACCGCCATTAAGTAGCACCAAAATAGGACGCATGCGCAATGCGAAGTAGTCTTTTAAAAAAGTCGACGTCATTGTTGTATGTACAGTTCATGAGTGCACAGTGTAATATGCTCGAGATTAATTTTCTATCACTTTTTTCTCGTTGGTGTTGTCATCTACTACTCCACACTCGAGTGCAAAAAAATCGACTCACCTGCATGAATCAAGTAGAAATGTGTTTTTCTCAGCAACCAAATGTCCGA